>OY992531.1:244691171-244845476 GCA_963921185.1 Dasysyrphus tricinctus | reverse complement strand
ACAACGGAATTGAACTGTGAACCCCTTTTACTATCAAAATCGAGATAGTGCCACAGCTGAAAAAGCCCTCAATTCAGTCCTGAGCTAACTCACCAAATTAAGTAAGTCCGCTTTCACACGAAGAAACAAGTTGCTTGAGATTTTTTGACATATTCTTTAATCTCCTTAAAAATCTCTTGTATTTACCTTTCACATGAGGAAACAAATCTCCCCAGGCAATTTTTTAAATTTCCTTTGAAAGTCTATTGGTTGAACACACCTTAACCTAGATGTGATCTAAAATGTCAAAAAATCTCTTCAAATCCTCGACTGGGGAGATTTTGCTCACCCCTCTTTCCTCCTGCCCTTCTCACCCTGGAACTGAAAGTTGCTGGAAACTCAGTTTCTTCGTGTGAAACGGGACTTAGTTAACTCGGAGTTAATTTAGGATTTCATTTGACTGAAAAACACGCAAACGGAGTTAACTCAGGTTTAATTAACCCTGAGACTAGGATGAACTCGCACTGAAAAACTGGCTTAAGACTTGGGGAGGCTGACTTCAGTGATACTTCCATATTTTTCTACTACAAACAGGTGCATCACAATTAAGGTCAGAACATGATCCCAAATTTCAAAATTCAAAAAAGAAAACATTTTGTCAAAGTCAGGAACTAAGGCAATGACCATAAATATGTGCCTGAATTATACTTTCATATCAAAATGACTCCAATGTGCTTTGTACAAAATTTAAAGAGGACATTCCAAAATTTATGGATATGTTTCAAAGGGATTACAACTTAATTTAGTGCTAGTTCTTAAAATGTTGTCTATTGGAATTTATTTGTAGACTAATCTGATCTGATCTGTAAGAAATTTGACAATTTTGACGGGTGAAAGTTGCCAATCAGTACCACAGAAGTCAGCATCCCCAAATCATTAAGTGTACCAAATTTCAATAATTTGTATTAACAATTGGTTTGAAAAATAATTTTTGTCGCCGAAATTCAACAAATGGACCTTTGGTTAAGTTAATCAAACAAATTTGGTTAATTTTTCGCAACTAATTCCTTTGATAATTTTAACAAATTTGTGTAAATAATTTTTGTATACAAAATTTGACAGTTCATTTACCAAATGGTAAACATATCCCGTGTTTAACATCATGAATACTGTTATTACTTTTTGTAGTACCTCGTGGCATGATGGTTAGTGCGTAGGACTGTCATGTCGAAGGTGTGGGTTCGACTCCCAGCCGTGCCACTTAAAATCAGAAATGTTTTATCCGAGTTACTACCTCTTGCGAGGAACTGACAAATCCTCCAAGAGTATACTTATCATGAAAAAGTGCTTCTCATTTAGCCGTTCGGACTCGGCAAAAAACTGTAGGTCCCCTCCATTCCATTCCTACCAACAACACGCACACAGGAATGGTTGAGAGTTGTAAGTCACTAGGCCCTGGCTCTCCATGAGCTGTTGCGCCACCCAATATATTTATTTACTGTTATTAATTGCTGATGGTGCATGAGGGTCGGTGTCTGAGACACGGCCGATAGGCTCTCATCTTCACGATCGTGAGTACGTAGCTTCCAGTCATCCCGTATCCAGATCCAGACCATGCACTCAGACGTCAGGCATTCGTCTTAAAACCGGGGGATCGGTCTTCTATGTCACCTCGAAGCAGGAGGATGAGACTCCAGAATTCTCCTGGGTGGAGTTGTCCATTTTACTTGATGTAGCCGAGCTGAAATGTAGTCGACGTGTTTTGACTCTTTGGACAGCATTCTGTTATAAGTATCGCTAATAAAGTTCGCGGTTGTATTCCATTCGCCCTTCTCGAACACGGGATCAAATATCCGTCAAAAAATGTTTCTTTCGAAAGAGATCAGAGTATAAGCTCACCTTTTCTGCTTAACACTGCCCAACACTCAGCGCCATAAAGTGTTACTGGCAATTTGAGAATTTTGTAGAGTGTGAACTTTATCTTACACGCGAGGGGTCTTGAACCCATTTGTTACGCCAAACCAAAGCAGCAGTTTTCTAGGCTATCTTGTCGTGTTTTCCCTGGGGTGTCGTTCGTGCGCTGTTTAATTTTACTCCGAGGTGGATGAATAGCAATAGTGACATTTTGTTCAGTGGTTGTGAGTTGAAAATGCAATGCTTCGCATTTTGAGTGATTTTTACACACAACCGTCTTTATTTTTTTTATAGAAAACTTATTTCAGAAAAGTTTAGCACGAAAACACTAGTAGCCAACATAAGCTGCGTTTTATTAACTCTGGGTCTGGGTCGAGGTTATCTTTTAACATGTATTACAAAAACAACATGGGATCTATGTTTCTATCGAAGCTAATTTCAATAACCCAGATAGAAGTTTCTTTCTGACCGGCAAAGGGCTATTTACCATTGTGAATGATGTCAGCCATTTGTCAGCAGTGTTAGGAATAGAGAGGAAAAGAGACAAGTGTTTACATGAAAAAAAATAAACATAAGAAAAAAAGAGATTGATATACAGCACTGTTTTTGCACTAACCCGCACCATTTTATTTTCAAGAGGTGAACCATATGGATGGGTTATGAGCAATAACAAAACGTGGCTATTATCTCCGGGTCTGGGTCGAGGTTATATTTAAACATGAAAAAACAACATGGGTGCCAGGTTTCTATCGATTTTAATTTCAATAACACAGAAACAGGTTTTATATCTGACCGGCAGAGGGATATTTACCATTGTGAATGATGTCAGCAATTTGTCAACAGTTTTAGAAATAGAGAGGAAAAGAGATAGTTTTAACATAAAAAAAAAACAAATGAACATTATAAAAAAAGGGACTGTTATTCAGCACTGTTTCTGCCCAAACCGTCACAAACTAGCTTTTTATGGCCTTTAGTCCTACAAATTGGCGTTTCGTTCGGCTTACTTATTTGAACTCATCAGTGACATAGTGAGGGCTTTGTCATACGCAATTTTTTTTGAGTTCAGTTCAACTTACATGAATTTTTCAACGAAAATCCACTGTAAACTATATCCAACAAGATTAGAATTCCTAATCATCAATCACACACTATCCCATGAATTTCCAGTGGTGGCAAACCTATCAGCTTTTCAGTGGAAAATGCAGTTAGTGCGATGTAGTGCATCTTCAACTCAAAAGCTTCTAGCTTTTCCAGCTCTATAAGTTCAGTTGATTATTTTTTTTTGTAACTGGTTATGTTAGGTATTATTATACGAATAATCAGTTTTTCTGTGATATTAATTTTCTTACGAGAAAAAGTTCAAAAAATTATTTGTTTTCGTATAACTAGATTCTGAGCTTTCCTACACATAAAAATGCAATGTACTCGGGCGCATGGTGGAGCGCTGCTTCTTCAAACTAAAAGTATCTGGGTTTCCCCCCGCTGAAAGTTCAGCTGCTTGCGTTTTTACGTTTACCTATGGCGGCGATGGACGTCATAAACGTGTCCACAAAAGCTAAGGTTTTCTGAAATTAGTTTTTTTTTTTACCATTTTTTTTACACGTTTGGGCACCTACCTTAGCCACACCCACCGCTAGTCAGCACGCGCTGATTTGTGATTAAATTTCCTAACCTATAATGATATCAAATGAAGCATTATGAGAAAATTAAAGTTTTTCTCGAATCAGTCACTCAAAAAGGTTACTGGCTCCCAGCCTATAATAAAAAGATAATTTTTTTTTAAACAAACATATGTACATACGAGTTCATTGCGTGACTTGTTTGAGGCCAATTACCTACTTTCGCAATTGTTTTTGTTTTTTTTTTTGGTAAATACCTTTTTTTTTGGAAATTCTTAATTCCTGTGAGTAGGTATCCATATAAAATTGTCCAATAAAAATGAATAACGTTGAACTTGAAAAATCCATAGGAATTTCACAAGTTATATGAATGAACTGCCAAAATAGGTATAAAAGGTTACGTCGCTGAAACCCCCAAAAACGGACAACTGCCAAAAATTAACAAAAGAAAATATCACAAGACCTAAAAGGAATGTCATAATGCCCAAAATATAATTGAAATGTCGCAGCGCCCAATACGAGAAATGTCACTTCGCCCAAATAGTTTTTTTTTTTTCAGTTTGGGCATTATGGCATTACTTTTGGGCGTTGTGACATATGTTTTGGGCGTTTTGACGTTTTTGATTATAGATCTTAGCCTTTCCAGACTTTGGCGCATTTTTGAAAAAAAAAAAAACAAACTTCCAGTAGTATTCTGATTACTATAAAAAAGAACAATAAATTATTATAAAATAGGTGCGGGCGGCATAGAGGCGTACGCAAGCATGCACGAGCGTGGCTCCCGTCGCGTGTGCGGTGCGCAACCACGATGGTTGCGCTTCACGCATGTGCATGCACCCGGGTTGCCGTAACAAATAAACCTCAAAAAGGAAAGTATATGTTCTTTTACAGAAAGATATAGGCTATAGGCGTGTTTTATTGGAAAAATCTATAGCTAGCACAGTCAAATGTCCCTTCGTAAATAACAACAAAAAGTGTTGATAAATAATGCTTTGTTTCCACCAAAGGTTTATCCCAGTTTAGATTTAATAAGATTTACTTTGAAAGCACATTTAAAAATGGAAATGGTGTTTCATTTGTCCCCTTTCACACGAGGAAACTGAGTTGCCAGCAACTTTCAGTTCCAGGGTGATAAGGGCAGGAGGAAAGAGGGCAGACAAAGATCTCCCAGGTCGAGGATTTGAATGGCCTGGTCAAACAGAGTCCGGTCCGGCGATCTCTGTAAAAATTTACAAAAGAAAATTTGACTGTTGCATTCTTACTTTCCCAGTAAAGTATTGAAATGAGTGTCAAGTAAGCAAAGCAACTTTGACGAATCAAAAAATGGTTAGTTGGATTTGCCGTTAATAAGTTGTGACAATTCCGAATTTGTCGTTCAATGTTTTCTATGTTTTTTTGGGTGCTTTGCTAACTTGATATCAAGTTAGCAAAGCAACTCTCACGGATCGAAAAATGGATAGGTACATAATTTGTCGTTAATTAGTTGTGACAATTTTGAATCTGTCGTTCTATGTTTTTTGTTTTGAAAAGTGGTAAAAACTTCTAAAATTCAATATTTTAGTGCTTAAAAGTTTGCCGTTAATTAGTCGTTAATTAGTTGTGAAAAAAAAAAACAATTTTGTCGTGAGATGTTTTCTATGTGTTTTGGGTTATTTGTTTTCTATGAGTGTGAAGTTAGCAAAGCAATTTTGACGAATCGTAAAATGGGTAGGTGGATAATTTGCCGTTAATTAGTTGTGACAATTTTGAATTTGTCGTTCAATGTTTTCTATGTTTCTTTGGGTGCTTTGCTAACTTGACACTACTCGAAAAGTGTGAAAAACTTCTTTTATTTAATGTTTAATGGCTGAATAATTTGCCATTAATTAGTCATTAATTAGTTGTGAAAAATTTAATTCAATCGTGCAACGTTTTCTATGTTTTTTTTTATTCTTCGTTAGCTTCATACTAAGTTAGCAAAGCACCACTTTAAAAAGGGATTAAAACTGCTAATACCGATCTGTTTATGGCTTAATAGTTAACCACTAACTAGTCTTAAATAAGTTTTGACAGTTTTTAATTTGTCGTGCAATGTTTCTATGTTTTTTGGGTTCTTTGGTAGCTTATCATCAAGTTGGCAGAGTACTATATGAAAATGAGGTAAAATCTGTTAATACCGGATGGTTTATGGCTTAATAATTTACCATTAACTAGCCGTTAATTATCTATGATAATTTCGAATTGGTCATCATATTTTCTATGTTTTTTCTAAAAGTTGTAAAAACTTCCAAAACTTGATATGTTATTCCTTGATAATTTGCCATTAATTAGTCGTTAATTAGTTGGGAAAAATTAAATTTTTGCATGCGATGTTTTCTATGTTGTTTTGGGTTATTTGTTTAATACAAGCATTAACGGAAAATAATTATTAAAGGCAAATCATCCACCTACCCATTTTTTGATTAGTGAAAAATGATTTGGTAACCTGACGCTTTTAAAAAACAAATACCATAAATTACATAGAAAACATCGCATGACAAAATTAAATTTTTCACAACTAATTTTTTAATTTTTTTTTTTTTTTTATTTTTATAACTTTACGGAAAAACAGAATGACCAATTAAAATTTATCACAAATAATTAACGGCTAGTTAATGGTAAATTATCATGCCTTAAACCATCCAGTTTAAACAGATTTTACCCCATTTTCAGATAGTACTTTGCCAACTTGATGTCAAGCTACCAAAGAACCCACAAAACATAGAAAACATTGCACGACTAATTAAAAATTGTCATAACTAATTGAAGAATAATTAGTGGCAAGCTATTTAAGCCATTGATTTTTTCACAACTAACTAACGACTAATTAATGGCAAATTATCCCACTAACCATTTTCAGATTGTACTTTGCCAACTTGATGTCAAGCTACCAAAGAACCCACAAAACATAGAAAACATTGCACGACTAATTAAAAATTGTCATTACTAATTGAAGAATAATTAGTGGCAAGCTATTAAGCCATTGATTTTTTCACAACTAACTAACGACTAATTAACGGCAAATTATCCCACTAACCATTTTTCGATTCGTCAAAGTTGCTTTGCTAACTTGACACTCATAGTATTGAATGAATCCTTCAGTGCCATACTTAAATAGGATAGTTCGATTTGTAAAAGGGAAGATTTAACAAGATTAATCTCTAATCTTCAAGATTTACGAAATATCTTTGAATGTTAAATCTTCGAGATTTAAGGAAGATTTGAGGTAAACCTTAATAAATCTCAGATTAGCGTTAGGTGGAAATGTAGCAAAATTCGTTAAAAAAGTGGATATAAAAGTTGAGATAAAGTTTCGTTAAATTTAAACTTAGATGGCACTGGACTTGGGTTGAATATAAAAGTGGATATATCGTTTAATTGGTGCTTGAATTGCTGTGCTAACTATAGAATAGAATTTCCTTATTTGGTGAGTAGTTTTACACATCTGAACAAACATTTTAAAAAACGATTAATTTTGGATTAAATGTTCTTGGCTCGTGTTATGAAAGCAAATACCAAGATAAACTAATTTTGTTGTTGTCTTTGAATAAATAAACATGTGAGATTAGATAAATAATTTATGTGGTGTCATATTAATTAAATTTCTGTATGCCTTTTTTTATTGTTAGCTTAAATGGCAAAAGCAAATATATCTAGTTTAACCACACCTGTGTACCTTAAACTAAATTGATACTTGGTATTATACATTAGCTGCGATTTATTATCTCCGGCTCTGAGTTGAGGTTATCTTTTAATACGTATTATAAAAACAACATGAGATTCAGGTTTCTATCGAGGTTTATTTCAATAACCCAGATACAAGTTTTCACTCTGACCGGCAGGTGGCTATTTAACAATTTGAATAAAGTCAGCGATTTGTCAGCAGTTTTAGGAAAAGAAACAGGCCTTAAATAAAAATAATAAACATAAAGAAAAAAGAGATGGGTATATAGCACTGTTTTCACACTAACCCGCAAGGTTTTATTTGAGCATATATATGTTATGAGCGGCAATAAAACGCGGCTATTGTGTTTTTTATTGTTTTTCTGTATTTCCAAAATTCTGTACGACCATTTACGGAATATGTATTTTTATTCGAGTGAAAATTCGGTATGGACATATTCTGGGGTCCAATTCCGCAACCGTGAATGATTTGCCGTTTACACGCTCTATTCATGCCCGGAACAAGTGTGCTTAAATTAAACTGATAGTGTACACGTTATCTGTTGAAAATTTTAAACCCACTCTTGGGGAATCGCAAGCAGCTATGTGTACACGCTTTCGGTGTACACAGAAAAAACTCACTCTTGCGGAATTGGGTCCCTGGTTTCTATTATTCCATAAATAAATTTCAGCCAAATAAAAAAAAAAAACGTGGAATAGCGAAGGGTTTGACCTTATTCCATGGATTGACTGCAAAATGTTACAAATAAAACAAAATGTCTGCTAAAGTGACGAACGTTCTAGGCTAAACCATCGAATCAGGTGGTTTATTTTTATGAACTTACATTGTCGTTGGTGCTTCAATTCTCGCTTCTTTTTCTTTTTTTAATTAAATTTTCCATTGCAATTATAATTTAAGTAACTGCATACATGTAGTTAAACAAGAGAATTCTTTGCTGTCAAAATCCATACGGAAAAAACCGAGCTGTGCGAAATGTGGTGAAAATTTCAAGATACGAAACAGGCATTGTTCTTCATCATCATCATCATCGTGTCCTGTAACCCCGGCTGGGGCATAGGGCGTCAACAAAACGTCTCCAACCTTCACGGTCTGCTGCAAGGTACTTTAGCTGTGGCCACGTCTTTCTCTGGGATTCTGCTTCCGCTAAGACAGTTGATTTCCATGTTGTTCTTGGTCTTCCAACCCGCCTTGCACCCTGAGGATTCCATTCAAAGGACTGCTTTGCAATTTCATCGTTTGGTTTCCTCAGTGTGTGACCAATCCAACGCCATTTACGCTTTCTTATGTCGACGTCCAGCCGCTCTTGACTTGTCCTGCGCCAGAATTCCTCATTTGATATTATTTGTGACCAGCGAATCTTTAGGATGTGGCGAAGACAGCGATTCACAAAAGCCTGCATTTTCTTTGAGATGGAAGTCGTGATTTTCCAGGTTTCGCAAGCATATAACAGCACGGATTTGACATTGGATTCGAAGAATCTCAACTTAGTGCGTAAGGAGATTTGACTGGATTTCCAAATTGGGGACAGGGTACCGAAGGCAGCACGAGCTTTATTCATTCTACTTTTAACGTCCAGATCCGTACCACCGTTTGCAGAGACAATACTGCCAAGGTAGTTGAACTGTTCCACTACTTCAACTGGCATCTCCTGTATTAAAATACGCTGCTGTGTGGAGCGGCCTGTCAGCATTAGTTTTGTCTTTTTGCTGTTTATTCTTAGACCACTCGACTCTCCCTTCACTTGCAGCGTTTGGCACATCCCGTGCAGCCCACTGATGTTATTTGCCAGTAGACATATGTCATCGGCATAGTCTAAATGACTGAGCCTTTCGAACGGTCTCCACTGAATGCCCTGTCGCTCAGCTGTACCAACACTGGCCGTCAATACGTCGTCCATCGCCAGCAGGAAGAGAATTGGCGATAAAACATCCCCTTGTCTCACACCCTGTTGCACTACGAAGGAGTCGGATAGCTGCCCATTGTGCAAAACAAAACACCTTGCGTTGTTGTAGGACTCTTTAATAATGGCAACAATTTTTGGTGGAATTCCTCTACCAAGCAACGATCTCGATATACATTCTCGGTTAACTCGATCAAAGGCCTTCTCAAAGTCCACGAACATGAGGTAAAGCGGTGATTGAAATTCCATCGACTGCTCGAGGACGATACGCAGGGTGTTGATATGGTCGACACACGATCGACCACTGCGGAAGGATGCCTCTTGAGTGTAGACTCGAAAAATTTTCCATTACAATTATAATTAAAGTAACTGCATACATATAAACAAGAGAATTCTTTGCTGTCAAAATCCATACGGAAAAAAGCAAGCTGTGCGAAACTTGGTGAAAATTTCAAGATACGAAACAGGCCTCGTTCTTATTGTAGTAGATTTTCTTGAGAAATTTTTCCACGAATATTTAGTTTTTTTAATGGGAAATCTTTACCCGTGAGCCGTGACTTAACTCTCATTGTCCCTGATCACACGTGAAGAAAATCAAGTATTTTCTGCAATTTGTGGTGGTGAGCGGGGTAACTTGCTGAAGAGGGAGGGGGATGAAATATTTTAAAATATTTGAAAATATTGGGTGTAGAAAATTGGCGTTCTCTTTTGTGTTGCTTCTTCTATCCAATTCAACCAATCGAATCGTGTCTTTCATTATGAAACCATTGTATATCCACTCTATAGTATTCTTATGAAACTCGATTTTGTAGGTTGACATTTGGTCGATAGGTTCGCTGTGATCGCCTTACGGGGATCCCTTAACAAAAATTAGTATTAAATTTGGACGCATAGATGGCCACGAGCTTTTTTTTCTTCATGAGAATACTATAGAATTTATATACAATGATGAAACTACGAAAAACACAAAGTGGAAAACAAAATCTGCAGAATAATTTTCTTCACATCTGAACACTTTCGTTCTTCACGTGTTAGCAAGCACATTCCGTGGCTTAGTAAAATCGTGGAATAAAGGTGGAATACGCGTTTTTTATTGATAGCGCTATTATTCTCTGTATTTCATAACTCTGTAAGGCCAGAATGATTCTGGATGAAAATTTTGATTTTGTAGCACGTTAACACAAAGAAAACAGTTTCTTGTTAATTTCTCGTTTGCCTTCAAAAGGTTAAAAAAAGCACTTAATACATAAACATTATTGAAATGTCTCTGTCAAATTCCAAATATAAAAAAAGAGTTACTTTAGAACCCCATATTTTGTAATATTTTCCAGTCTTTCGGTTAAACATGAACTCATTATGAAACTATAAAAATCATAAAAGCATTAAACCTTTTTCAATCTCATATTCATCTTAAACGAGTTTCCCGCTTACAATCTCTAAAACCTGTCATACTATACAAACACCCAAAACCCCAAACGAAAGAATACAATTTTGAATATGGAGTTCTAGCCCTAACCGAAGGAAAAATTATAATTATAAGGGTATTCATGTAACTTCGTAAAACACGAAATAAATTTACGAGTTGGATAAGTTTATCATTTGGTTAATGAACTGTCAAATTTTGTATGGGAAATGGTTTACACAATTTGTTTAAAATTAACCAAAGAAACAAACTAATGGCCTTATCGATTGGCAATCCGGAACACCGATTCGATACGTGTGAATGCTTCTCATTTCGATTTTGAAATCAAATCCAGAACAATAATCGTCTTTTCTTTTCAGAACAAGAACTGTCATTCTGTCCCCAATCGAAAAGGCCATAACCAAATTTACTGGCTGAACAGAATGGCGACGGAGCTGCAACTGGAATAGCTGTCAAAATTTTGAATACCCACAAATTCAATGAGCTTGCTTACACGTGAAGAACGAAAGTGTTCAGATCTGAAGAAAATTATTCTGCAGATTTTGTTCTCCTCTTTGTGTTTTTCGTATTTTCATGATGAAAGACACGATTTGATTGGTTGGATTGGATGGGAGAAGCAAAACAAAGGAGAACGTCAATTTTCTACACCGAATATTTTCAAATATTCTAAAATATTTCATACCCCTCCCTCTTCTGCAAGTTACCCCGCTCACCATCACAAATCAGAGAAAATGCTTGAAGTTCTTCACGTGTGATCAGGGACAATGATGCGAACAGAACACGACGCAACTGCAGACGGAGCTGCAGATGCAACTGGACAAGTTGGCCAACTTTTAACTTTTGCTTGCAGCTTTTTTGACGTTTCGAAATTGTGAGCAAAACAGAGTGTTTACATGTGGGTTAAAGTAATTTGTAAACTCTTTTCAATGTCTCATAAAGACGTAAAGCAATTTTAGCTTCTTTTTCATCATTATTAATTTTTATTTTTGTTTTCATTTTTATTTTCGATAATAAAATGTCAGAAAACTGTACAGCTGCATTGTGGGCGCGTAAAAAAAATCACGTACGACACTTTTTGACAGCTATTCCAGTTGCAGCTGCAGCTCCAGTTGCAGCACTCTATTCTGTTCAGCCAATTAATTGGATAAACTTATCCAAATGTCACTGACTTTTGGAACTAGGCGTGTTCAGAAATATGACATGATATATCAGAGAATACAAAAAAAAACCCTGACCATGTTCTGTAACTAACGTATCGCTATTGGTTGGCGATAAAAGTTGTGAATTAACGTATTTTGTACAAAAAAAAACGAAACTACACGAACAACGTGTTATTTTCATTTAAAGCAAAGTTATTGTTATTTTGGTTTTCGTCGTCGGTCGTCAACAAATGATTCACATTGGCTTGGGAGATCCTTAATAGACGGAAGCTGTCGTTTATATTATCGTTGATAGCTCACTGAAGTGCTCGCATGAAAAAGAGCGAAAACATGAAAACGAAATAGCTCGCCCATAGTTGCGATTTGCTACTTTTCGTCAGGTTTCGTTAACTTTTGTTTTCGAAAGAGAAGAGTGATCCAGAGCGCACCCCACGGAAGTGAAACTGACATTTGGTGAAGTAGGAACAAAAAAAGAGAGAGATGATAAATTTAACTTACATAAGTGGAATACATACATAGACGGTGTTCACATTGGACTGACTCCTCCAGCTTTTTTTGACGTCTCTGTACCTTATCTCAATCCCACCTCATGGTGAGAAAGAGATGGCAAGGATAGGCAGAATATTTGAAATGTTTTGAAAATCTATGGATTTGTTTAAGGTTTTCTTTTGTGACAACTGCTTTATCTCTATGTCCATTTTCTTTGGAAAACAAATACTACACAATTCAATTTTATTTCATTTGAAAATACTTTAAATTAAAGTTTTGGAACGAAAAAAAAATTAATTAATCCCTCAACGAGCTCAGATTTGTGTTTTCTTTAAACGACTCTCAACTTCAAAGTGTTTGTGTTCACATTAGTTTGTGTGTGAACAAAAGAAGTTGGACGCATGTCAAAATAAGTCGAAGGAGTCAGTCCAATGTGAACACCGTCCTTAATTTTGAGGTGCAACAGCTCGTGGAGAACCAGGGCCTAGTGACTTACAACTCTCAACCATTCCTGGTTTTAGGTGGCAGCGGCTGACTTAAGTGGAATAAAGCTCTCTTCTCCTTTTGATTATTTTGAAAGCCACTTTTCATTGGTTTTTGACTTAAGCAGAGAATATCAATTATCAATTATTGTTTGATATTCTCTGGACTTAAGCTTCCAACAGCTTTTCGTTCCGAGACTCTGATTTCGCGTTGCTTCGAGTGAGGTTCTCCATTTGAAAATGACTTTGAAATCTGAACACGTCTTATCCGTCACATTTTCGAACAGCTGATTCAATTACACAGCATTTAACAAAATGCATAAAAAGTTCGTTTATGCAAACGTTTGCGTAAACTTATCATTTTACACAATTTGTAAACTTACGACGTTGCATGAATACCCTTAATATGTCTATTCGTTTTCTTCCCAAAACCTCGAAGTTCTACGTGGAAATTCGTAGTTTTGGGAAGTTCACGAATGGATACATAAAGTTATGCATAAAATTAGTGTTAGCTGCAAATGCGATGAAATTTTTTTTATTTTTGAATTTATTTTGTTTTTAAATTAAAATTCTGATCCTTAAGTTATGCAATAGTTCTTACTGAAATAACTCATCAAGGTATATAACAATTTTGTGTGATTAGAATTTCTTTCCATTCTGAACAATCTAAATAAATTATAATCCAACTACGTCATTGATTGTTTTTATTTTGAAAGTTTGCGGAATATCAAGTCTTAAGTATGTGCATTTATAATTTTCCCGGGAGGCTGTCTGAAAAGTTGATAGTTATTAAAATATGCATAGAAATACAGATGTTTTGTTAAGTAATAAAATTATTGTTCTAAGAGTTAATGCATTTTAATGGGTTTCAATTACTAAAAATAAAACGAGTTCTATCAACTACTTACATTTAAAAGTTTTTTTGCTTTAGTTAGCAATGAGTTATGTTGTTAGTCAGAAACTTTGGTGATTCTTAGATTTGAAATATAAACGGAATAAAATTGAAATGGAAAGAGTCCGTTGTACAATTCTCTCAGTCAAGTATTGAATTGAAAGACATTTTTGAGTGCAAAACTCACGGTATTTAACCGTAAAAAACTTTTTCAAAATATTCTTAAGTCATATTATTATTAGATTTGTTGTTTAGAAAAATTGGTGAACTATGTATGTAGGTGTGTGTTGGAGGCTTTATAAGTTGGTTTTGTCCATTCAAAAATTTTGATACTTACAGTTAAAAAAACGAATGCCAAGGAATAGATAGTGCTCAGTTGTTCCGTGGATAAGAGTGTGTTCACTTATAAAAGACTTCAGAGCAAATAAGGTAAACAGTTTTTTTTAATATTTTTTGTGTGTTTTTTTACTTCTATATTGTAAGAATCATGCAACACGTCAATTGTTACCCACCCACTCACGCAAATACTTTAATGTGAGTTATATACGGCGTTTTTCTTTTTTAGCTCTCAGCAGATGATGGAGCAGAGCTCAATCGATCGAAGGTATATCTGAGCAGAACATACAATATTATGTATTTATGTATATACTCGTATGTAAATTTGAAACACATACATAATAAGCACTGAACTGTCATACGATGCACCAAAATTTAGAATACTGACTTCTAATTTTCATCTGACACCTGGACAAACGAAAACTCGAAAAATTCAAAATACTCAGCTGGAAGCTAATGTGTTGAATGCACCGATTTGAAAAATGTTTTTAAGAATGTGAAGTTGTCTACTTTCAGCTTTTTTACTCCATACGCTCGGTCTCTTTGTTCTGAGCGTATTTATACTCCAAGCTAGCTCTGATTGTAAAAAGAAACAAAAGTTGACCGCTCTGAGTGAGCAAAAAAGGCACACAGATCTTTTTTGACGGCTCAGTGCTATGTAGTGGCAATTCCTCTCAGTTGCAGATAGGTTGGATGCACCAATCCTAAAATTTCAGATTCGTCAAGCTGCGTTCACAACAGAAATTAAAAAAATGTAATGATGGAATAATTTGATGCTAATTAAGCCAAAGTGCCAAAAATGGAAATTCAAAAACCTAATGATGCAGAAACCTAGTGCTTCTAATGAGCTCATTTGGTGTTGCACTCTTTAATTTTTGGCTCCATGTTTTGACCTTGAAAAGTACTGAATATGCAAAACCGTGTAGACTTTCTACAGAACTTCACAGTAAAGTAAGCAGGTCGCTCGGACCACTACCTCGTTGTAGCCAAGGTAATGCTACGGATATCCAGACCAAAGCCAAAGCAGAGAATTACTGTAAGGAAGTTTAACGTCGGACGGCTACAGTCGCAAGAAATTGCCAGGTCCTTTTCCGATCGAGTCTCTCGCACCCTCTTAAAAAGTCCTATGCCACCAACTGCAAGCATCGAGAACCAATGAAAGAATTGCCAGGAAGCCATCAGAGATGTTCGACGAAGAATGCCGACAAGTACATGCAGCCAAACAACAGGCATACAAAGCGGCGCTGCATAGAAGGACCAGAGCTGCTCGCGAGCTCTACGAGCAGAAGAGGAACACAAGCTTCTTAGGAGGAAAAAGAAAGAGCATGAGAAGCGTGCGATCTAGGAATTAGAGGGATGCCACTGCAGGAATGAAGTTCGGAAGTTTTACCAAAAAGTAAAAAGAACCTCCCATGGTTACAAGGCCCGGACCGAAGCCTGCAAGGATGATCAGGGGAACATCGTAGTAGAATCGCAGTCGGTGCTGAGGATATGGAAAAATCATTTCTGCAAATTGTATAACGGCGATGACGAACCGAATTCCGCTACCATGCAGATTGCACCATTCAACCTGGACGACGCACGTAGGCCAACAATTCCGTCCACCCGATCTCGACGAAGTGAAGATAGCTATATCTAAACTTAAGTCCAATAAAGCTGCTGGAGCTGAAGGCCTTGCGGCTGAGCTATTCAAAGCGGCTGGCGATGAATTGGTTAGGAGTATGCACCAGCTCATCTGTAAAATATGGTCGGAGGAAAGCATGCCCGATGAATGAAACCGCGGCATTGTTTTCCCGATCCTCAAGAAAGGCGGTCCTCTGGACTGCACAAACTACAGAGGCATCAGTCTTCTTCATATCGCCTACAAGATATTCTCTGCAGTACTTTGTGAACGCCTGAAGCCATTTGTCAACAACCTGATAGGTTCATATCAGTGCGGTTTTAGGCCAGGTAAGTCCACCATCGACCAAATATTCGCACTACGGCAGATCTTGGAGAAAACCCAGAAGCTTCAAATCGATACCCACCACCTTTTTATCGATTTCAAGGCCGCATATGACAGCATTTATAGAGATGAGCTACATAGAGCAATGTCTAGTTTTGGCATCCCTGCCAAACTCGTCCGTTTGTGCAGGATGATGATGGAGAATGCACGCTGCTCCATCAAGGTCAGCAAAAACCTCACCGACACCTTTGATGTCAAAAAAAGTTTTAGGCAAGGCGACGCGCTGTCATCATTGTATATAAAAACTATAGTACTACTATGGACTAGCTTTTTGTAGTACGCGTTGTATGCGTTGTGGCGCTAAGATAGCCACAAATTTTGACTATGAATGGTAGGATAAGAGTATCATAAGGAATAAAGAACATCTAGTAAGAATGAAAGGAGAATATTATTTTGATATACACTACAAAAATGGGAGTAAAGGAGATAAATGAGTCAGCTGTTTTTGTCATTGTAATGAAAAAAACGAGTACGACCAGAATAAGATAAAATGGAAAAATATTTGGCGTGGCCTATCTCTGTTGAACATATACATACATACCTACATACATCGCATATCTTGTTTTGAATTTTCGAATCTCTTTGTTTATTTCTATGGTTCATGCGAATAAAGATGGATATAGATATATGTTTGTAAATAGATGTAGGTATGTATGTACTATCGTGTGCTATTATTTGTTTTGCTAAGGCATTTGATTTGAAAATTTTCAATTTTGGTGAAAAAATCAAATGAATAATCCGCAACGTTGTTAGTTTTCACAATCTTTTTGTGGAAATCCTCGAGCAGTGTTGCGATATTTCGGGATATATTCTATGTACTGCCGTTTTGTCTCGTTTAGTAGAATATTTAAATATTAAAGTTTTAATAAATATTTTTTGGAATTTAAATAAAAATAACGTTGCTAGCTTTATTTTTCAATGGTTATGAAGAATTAATCTATTTAATATTTTGACTGTTTTTCTACCTTTTGGTAAAAAAAACTTTTTTTTGTTCCAAGGAAACAGGATGGTTTCCTAAATAGATAAGTTTTCTGAATCTTTGACTTTTTTCACAAAATTCTATAGGTTGGTATACGAGTATGTAATGTAGCTAAATACCTACGGCTAAGTTGCAAGTTGTTTAAATAGAGTGGTCTGTTTCTTTACCTTATTTCTTCAAAATAAGTGGAAACAAGATCTAATCACTGCCATTTAATTCTTGTTTTAAGAAAATAAGTATTCGTTCCCAGAAGTTTTTAGAAAAATGTTTTAAATTGTGAAATTAATATATAATAAAGTATAGGTTAGGTTAGGTTAGGTAAGTTTCGTCCTTAAAAGTGGTCAAAGTAATTAAACTAAATTATTTGCCAAATTTTATTGAAATCGGTTCAACGTTAAAAAGATTTGATAGATTTTTGTATTTTTTTTATAAATGTCTAAAGTGGTACCTATAAATGATGAAAAAAATTTGTGGTTAGCCGCTTTTCACTCTAAGCAGACGATTTACCTCACTAAATTGAAATATTTTGTTCGTGTACCTAAATTCTCCTTATGGCAGTTAATATGTATAGCATGTAGTATGTAGGTATGAAAATTTAAGGTACAAAAATATTTCTTAAAATTTTAAGGAGTGGTTTTTTACGCTATTTTCTTATCACCAGGTTACAAAAGCAAAACAAAATCATTATAAGTACCTAACTATGACGACATATCGACGGAAATTTAAGTGGTTTTCTTGACCACTTTTTCGTATTGTGGTAATTTTACATAAGCATTTTGGAAAATATCCAAGAACTAAAATTACTTCTTTCTAAACCCTTTACAAGATCCACCATAGGAACCCGTTTTTAATTAAAAAAAAATCCTGACACCCCTAATGTGCATATATCAGAACAGCCATCTAAAAAAAACCCAAATCAATCTTACTAGGTCAAGGTCAAGAAATAATAATGAAAATGAAAATATAATAATATCCCATACAAATTAAACTTATCTATAGGTATGCATATGCATATGTCGTTTTACCTGACCAGGCGCGGATACAGGGGGAGGGCAATGGGTGCAATTGCCCCCCCCCCCCCCCCCCTGGGCAGGTAACGAACGAAACATAAAATATTAATTTAATAAAATACAATAAAAAAAAAACATTACGGTATAACACTTTTAGAGAATAGTCAAATTATTTCATACTAGAGAGCAGATTGAGTCCCAAATCGATTTGATATTCACTTTTCAAATACAAATGTGAATGAAAAATTTCACAATTTTGTAAAAATATGTTTTAAAAGGGTCTTGCCTTAACCCTTCTCCACAAATTTGTTAGTGGTTTTTTATAAAATAAATAAATAAATTGGGTGGCGCAACAGCTCGTGGAGAACCAGGGCCTAGTGACTTACAACTCACAACCATTCCCGTGTGCGTGTTTGTTGGCGGGAATGGAGGGGACCTACAGTTTTTTGCCGAGTCCGAACGGCTAAATGAGAAGCACTTTTTCATGACAAGTATACTCTTGGAGGATTTGTCAGTTCCTCGCAAGAGGCAGTACCTCGAATAAAACATATGTTTTTAGGTGGCACGGCTGGGACTCGAACCCACGCCTTCGGCATGACAGTCCTACGCACTAACCATCATGCCACGAGGTACGAGGTGGTTTTTTTTTATACTTAAGTGCTAAGGGAGAGGCGGCAGGGGCACTAATCTAAATTTTCCAGCTTAAAATTGATTTTAATTTTTAAAAATAACAATAGCGCAAAATTTTAAACAGCCTTTTAATAAGGGCGTAGCATGATGTTAATAATTAACAATCTTCTTAATATTTAGTAGTTTATTAGCTCTTCCCAATTTTTAAACCTTTTTTTTTTTTGGTTTAACAACTAGTGTCATACTTATCCTTTTATAATATAAACAGTTCATCTGAACACGTCGAAACAGTGACAGGTCGTATAAAAAACAAGCATTTTTGTATATATTACAAATTTCAAAGTGACAACTTACAAACGATTTTCACTTGAATATTTACATAAATAAATTATTTGTTTGGTTGTAGTGCCTGGTTTAAATAGAGTTTGTAAGAAACTCAGCTTTGATTGTGCTGCGACTGTTATTGTCTATGGCAATTAGAAGATACTTATATAAAAGGGCTCTTAAGTCTTGATTCGTAAGCATCCTTAGCCAAAGCACAATTTATTACGAAAATTAACGAAAAATTCACAATTCAATTCTGGAATTATAATAATTGTCAAGAATTTTTTTTTTGAGGAAAATGACAGATGTCATGAATTTAGCATTACTAAAAATTTAAAATAGCCATTTAATGATTTTAACATTAGTTAGATATTAAGAGATAGTACCTAACGATTCTAAAATCGTATAAGATTAAAAAATGATCTTTGTAACTGAGTATCATGTTAAAATTGCTTTAGAATGGCTCTTTTCTTAATCGTTTCAAATTTTGCGCCAATAACTTTAAAATTCGTCGATTTAATTAGCTTACAAAATTGTTTACTTTGTTTCAAATGCTCGGATCTACATGATTTAGAATATTTAGATATTTAAATAAAGTTTAAATAATAAACTACATTTGTGTATAGAATTTAATTTGAAATACTAAAAAATTTCATACCAAATTGAGTCCTCTTTATGATAAATATTTAAATGTGCGTTTCCGTTTTAGAGAGTGCTTTCACTAAAAAACTCTCGAGAGAGACTCTTGGAAATTTGTTAAAATAAATAAGTTTAACTTTGAAATTAATTCATTCGCTTCACTAAAACAGAAGAATATTATTTTTAATTTTCTTCAAAATCATAACTTGTCTTCCCCTCTGTTGAGTTAATTTCATGACTGTGTCCACTTTGGAGTTTTATTTCGAGAGCTTCTTCAGAGCTGCTCGAAGTCTCTACTCTCAAATGGATACGGGATACGCACCTGTGTTTCGAGTGCGGTGCTGTACGAAGCGATGCGCGCAGGCATGCTGCACTTCTGTCTTAGCCATAAAATACGTTTCTGATGGTAGTATTCGTGAGGATTTTATGACTTCCGTGTTCCATATTATTAAACTGGCAAAGAGTACGAATCCGATGAAGAAGATTGGAGAGAAACCAGGAAACGACTGCAGCAGTCACTGCCGAAGAGAAGTTGGATGTAGTTTCTACACCTAAGGATAGTTGTTTTTTGCCGATTTTGAAAACGTCAAGTAAACGTCAATTCGATTCTCAAATGATCGTCATTTCCTGACGCGAGTATTGCTATATTAAAATATATGCAATAGTTTAGTTTGCTCAAAATCTTTTTAACCAACGTCATTCAATATTCTTGCAAACGCATTTGACACTTTCGACACCGTTCTCTGGCTTCTCAATATTTTTGTCGTCAACTCGATTTCTTACTGCAGAATTGCACCGCAGATGATGTTTTCAAACTTGTGACTTAAGCAAACAGCATTATCGAACACAATGCTAATTTTTTTTGTGGTGTGGTCTCCATGTTGTGTATTTATATGAATATGTTAATCAACAAAAAATAAAATGATTTAAACAAAAACAATTTTAATTTATTAAATTTTAATTTGTATCACAACATAAATTGATTATGTTGTGATACAAATTAAAATTTAATAAATTAAAATTGTTTTTGTTTAAATCATTTTATTTTTTATTGATTAACATATTCATACAATGCTAATGCAGTAAAACTTGAATTTGCCTGTAAACGCAAATCACGTTTTTGAAAATAGCATTTAACTGGCAAGGCCATTACAAAATTTGCTTGTCCCTGCTAAAGAAGATGCTGAAATTTTCACTTGAACTGGAACGTCATGTGTGGGAATAGGAACACGCTGACGTGCCATTATGCTTTCCGAAATTTGAGGTAGAAGACGCTGTAAGGACACCATGCTACAACCAAAAACTGCATAACTTCATTTCAGTTATGAAAGACGTAATATTGCTTTCTTCAAATTTCAAACTCATCTCATGCAGAGCGGTAAGAAGTGTACTCCAATTTTCTGTAGATCTCATCAAAATTGTGGAAACTCACGAAAATTGCCCCCCCCTGAACGAAATCCTGGATCCGCGCTTGTACCTGACAAAGCCAAAACCGATACAACCCCTTCCTCTTGAACAAAATCAAATACAAAAAAATATCATCATCATCAAGTCCTGTAACCCCGGTTGGGGCATAGGGCGCCAACAAATCGTTTCCATCCTTCTCGGTCTGCAGATAGATATTTTAACTGTGGCCACGTCTTTCTCTGGGAGTCTGCTTCTGCTAGAACTGTTGATTTCCATGTTGTTCTTGGTCTTCCAACCCGCCGTGCACCCTGAGGATTCCATTCAAATGACTGCTTTGCAATTTCATCGTTTGGTTTCCTCAGTGTGTGACCAATCCATTGCCATTTACGCTTTCTTATGTCAACGTCCAGCCGCTCCTGGCTTGTCCTGCGCCACAATTCCTCGTTTGATATAATTTGTGGCCAGCGAATTTTTAGAATATGGCGTAGACAACGGTTCACAAAAGCCTGCAATTTCTTTGAGATGGTAGTCGTGACTTTCCAGGTTTCGCAAGCATATAACAGCACGGATTTGACATTGGATTCGAAGAATCTCAACTTTGTGTGCAAGGAGATTTGACATGATTTCCAAATTTGGGAGAGAGAACCGAAGGCTGCGCGAGCTTTATTTATTCTACTTTGAACGTCCAGATCAGTACCACCATTTGCTGAAACAATACTTCCAAGGTAGTTAAATTGTTCAACCTCTTCAACTGGCGTCTCCTGTATTAAAATACACTGATGTGTGGAGCGGCCTGTGAGCATTATTTTTGTCTTTTTGCTATTTATTTTCAGACCACTCGCCTCTCCTTTTACCTTCAGAGCTTGACACATCCCGTTCAGCCCGCTGATGTTATTTGCCAAGAGACATATATCATCGGCATAGTCTAAGTGGCTAAGCCTTTCAAACGGTCTCCATTGAATGCCCTGCCTCTCTGATGTTCCAACGCTGGCCGTCAAGACATCGTCAATCGCCAGTAGAAAGAGAATTGGCGATAGAACATCTCCCTGTCTCACACCCTGCCGCACTTCGAAAGAGTCGGATAGCTGCCCATTGTGTAAAACAAAGCATCTTGCGTTGTTATAGGACTCTCTTATAATGGCAACAATTTTTGGGGGAATTCCTCTACCAAGAAGTGATCTCCATATACATTCACGGTTGACTCGGTCAAAGGCCTTCTCAAAATCCACAAACATGAGGTAAAGCGGTGATTGAAACTCCGCAGACTGCTCAAGAACGATACGCAGAGTGTTGATATGGTCGACACAAGACCGCCCACTGCGGAAACCAGCTTGATGCCTCTTGAGTGTAGACTCGATTCTAACCTTTATCCGCTCCAGAATGATGGTTGCCATTAATTTTGGAAAAACGGACAAAACTGTAATACCTCGCCAATTGTTGCAATTCTTAAGATCACCTTTCTTTGGCAACTTAACAATTACACCATCCTTCCAGTCGCTGGGATAGATTTCATTTTCCCACACAGCTTGTATCAACGGGTGTAGAATACTAGCCGTTCTGACAGGGTCAGCTTTCAGGAACTCGGCTGGTATACCATCAAGTCCAGCTGCTTTGTTGTTTTTGAGAAGATTTATCGAAGATTGAATTTCCAGTACTGTAGGGGGCTCGATGTCAATACCCCTATATGATCTACGCATCTCGTTAAGCTGGGGCACTTCAGCACTCTGCTCGACAGAATCCTCATTAAGCAAGGCACAAAAGTGCTCCTTCCACCTGCGCAGCTGATCCTCGATTGATACCAAAAGTGTACCATCCACATCCATTACAGGATGATTGGTGTTGGTTTTCTTCCCGACAACTTCCTTGGATATTTGGTACAATTCCCTCATGTCTCCTCTTCTTGCAGCGTTTTCCGCATTTTCTGCGAGACCGTCTAACCTCACCCTCTTGTCTCGTCTCACACAGCGATAGACCATCTTATGTGCTAAGCGATACTCTCTTCGCAATTCAGCCTTTCGTTGAGCATCTGCTTCGGCATTTATTTGCATCTTCAACGATTTGCGAAGCTCGATTTTATCCCAGGTGTCTTGGGATATCCATGAGTCTCTAACTCTCGACTGCTTGGGTACAGTTTCGGATCCAGCATCCATAAAAACACTTTTCATATCACCCCACATCTCATCAATTGTTGAATGTTGTATTCCGTTTAATGACGAAGCTCTGTCGTTAAGGTTGGTGACATAGTTACGACATATGTTGGGATCACTTAAAGCATTTGTATTGAACTTCGAAGTCCTTGCTGCACCCTGTGATTGACGTTGTACAGCTGCCGTTCGTAGCTTGAGACTCATGACAAAAAAATATACAAAAACAAAATTCATAAAAAGTCTCGAAGAGCAAATTAATGAAAATGAAAATGCAGAAATATAAAAAAAGTAAAACTAATTCATCAACGAACATACAACCAACATACAACCAACATACAACAACTACATCCATAGAAGTTCATGAAGATGAAGAGCCACAAAATTCAAATTTGTTCTTTTCTCATTAACTACCTACATACATACACACATACATAATTATTGAATGCGTAGTGTTCCTATGCGTACATCTATAGAATACAGTACATAACGCCTATAAGATACACCGAAATGCCACAAACCACGGATCCAAAAAAAAACTATAAAATATGGATATTAGAAGAGTTTCTTACAGAAAATGTTTCTTTCCTAGAAAAAAGAAATATTAAATTTTGTATACAAAAAATAAATATTAATATGTTTCTAGCAAAATTGGGTGGATTATTTTTGCATTTTCTTCTGTTATCTTTAAAAACCATTTGTTCATTGTTTTATCTAAAATATTATATTATTATTTGCTTTAAGGAATTTCTTATATAGGTACATCCAACTTTACAGGGAAATTGAGAGTGGGTGTTATAAGAAATGTTTATATTATCAGTTTTCTTTTGAAAAGCGCGTTTCTTATAACCGACATATACTGTATAGAATGAAAATAAAAGTAAACAAAACAAACGAACACAACAAAAAACAAAATACCCGAGACAAAAAAAAAATTCTTTGAATTTATATTTCTTTTTCCTCAATACATATGTATCTTCATATTCACAGTACAATATTGTTTTATGTTTCTCTCCCTCGAACTCTTTCAAATTTAGTATATAGTATTCCCCTTCTCGAACTATCGCTTTATTCTTCTTCATATGAATATTCTTACCTACTCAACACTCCCCAGTTCCCCTCAAGAAGAAGTTGTCTTACTATAATCTAGATGTCGCCCCGATCGTTCTTCTTCATGATACTACTATAGTTTTTATATACAATGCTGTCATGCAACTTCTTCAACATCGTTCTTGAAAGAATAGTGCAAAACTCTCACGTCAACACTAGAGGCACAATCTTTCAAAAGTCCGTCCAATTACTTGCTTACGCTGGCGCTGACGACATTGACATAATCAGACGAACAAAGCGTGATGTCAGTGGTGCTTTTGTGAGTGTTGAGAAGGAAGCCAAGAAAATGGGTTTAACGGTGAATGAAAGCAAAACGAAATATATGCTGTCAACAAGAAAGGGTTCCTGGCCTGTCCTCGCATGAAGTTCATCATTGGAGATACGGTTAGGCCAGAAAATCCGCAAGATGTTTCGCAGACATCTATTCACGAACGTTTGCAGCTTTCTCGTGACAATGGTTGTTACTTTCCAAGTGCTACATCCATAAAGAAGCACGGATGACGGATTCTTCATTAGAGCGAAACAGTTGAAGCTTGGTCTTTAGGCTTATAGAGTTGTTTCTCCATATTTTGGACAGCATCCCAAACGCAGCCTTTGCTTTCCCGATTCGGCTGGTTATATCTAGCTCGGTCCCGCCATCAGTAGAGACAATACTCCCAAGGTATTGAAAGTTCTCTTTTAAGAACGACGTTGAAGAAGTCGCATGAAAGCACGTCGCCTTGTCTAAAACCATTTTTGACACCTAAGGTGTCGGTGAGGTCTTTGCCAACCTTTTCTTCGAAAATCGATTCTGTTAAAAGTGAGTGTGAGAAATGATATGTCGGATTACTCGCCAGATATTTCCGCAGTGACTTGGTGTGTGTGTCGGTAAATTTCCAGTTTTGGATAAGTACATACATAAATGTGTGCTTTTATTAAGTCATGATATCATATGCACATACGAAGAAAATGGCGTTGTACCAATTCAGTTGACTAAAAAAAAAACTCCTACTTTGCATATAAAAAAGTGGTTGAAGAAAACTCACGGTTGTTTTTGGATAATTCTTTCGGAATGATCTGCTTAACATCTTAAGGGAATAGTTAGCATCAACAGATGGCATAATAACCATCACTGTTTGGAAAAAATGGATAAAGTATATTAAAGAATGTTTGTGCGTATTCAGTTGACGAGGAGTGTATGTATGTATATTTGGGTGTCCGTTATTTCCCAAAATCGTTTTTAAATAGCAGACACCCCCCAAATCAAAAGTTTGTGCCCTAAAAACAAAAATTTGGCCAAACAAAATTTTGTCCGACGCCATTTACACGTGGCTCAAAGCCCATACTTTTCCCATACAAATTTGTATGGGATTTTCGCTCATTTCACGTTTTATTTTTTTTCTCTCGAATTACTGCAGCTATTCTAATTTTTTTTGTTGATTTTCGTTTTTTAGGCATCCCTTTAAAAGACCACATTCAAAAATTTATTTAAAAAAAAAAAAAAAAAAAAAATCGATTTTTTTGCATCGATTATTACTATGGGAACTCCCATATAAAAACATCATAAAACTGAACGTCTTAATATTTAATTTTAAATGTTTGTTAGTAAATTTTTTGAATGAGATCTTTTAATGGGATGATTTAAGAATAAAAATCTGCAAAAAAAATTAGAATAGCTGCAGTAATTCGAGAGAAACAAAATAAAACGTGAAAAGAGCGAAAATCCCATACAAATTTGTATGGGAAAAGTATGGGCTTAGAGCCACGTGTAAATGGCGTCGGACAAATTTTTGTTTGGCCAAATATTTGTTTTTAGGGCATAAACTTTTGATTTGGGGGGTGTCTGCTATTTAAAAACGATTTTGGAAAATAACGGACACCCTAATGTATATATTAAATAAAATTAAATTCTATTCACTTTTGACGCTATTTAACTTTGTATTTATCAACATTAAACTTTAATTACGACAAAAAAAAATTGAAACAAAAGATACTACGTGTAAGATTTCAATGTTTACATTGTTGTGTTTGTTATTTCATTTCGCGTCCATTTGCTGTGATGTGAAACAGAATATCAAACATAACGAGTGTGACGAAGAGGTAGAATTTGGCTACTTTAAATTTATTCTTTGTCTCATGTTCGAAACTTAATTCGAACTTGCTCATTTCACTTGAATAGCTGAATCAATTTTGCGAGTGAAGTGAGATGAATCGGCGAGTAAATCGAGTCATTTCACTTGCTAAAATAGCTTAATCTTGGCACTGTGTGAAAGGGGTCTTTATATTTTTCAGATCTTCCCTTCCTCAGAAATTTATAAACAAGATTTATCACAAAAATTATTTCATTCATTTTTTTCAAAAATGTAAAATGAAATTAAAACTTTTAATTCTCAGAGGGATACTGAAAATATCATGAAAGGAAACAACGAATAAACGAAAATAATATGATGTGGTTATATTTGCTTTGTGGGAAAATTTATCTAGTTTCGATCACTTTTGTTTTCGGAGATGAGCAGCGCTCCCGAGTACAGAATTTCATATGACGCGCACATAATTGAAAAGTGGAGTTTTTCGTTTAGTTTTCGTTAACTTTTGCCGTCGAACGTGAGAGCGCTTACTGACCGCTCTGCGCTCTTTCGTATGTGGACGTACGAAAATCAAAATGGTGGAAGCAAACTAAAAGGAATTTGGCGCTTGATGCATCATAGTTTTCAACACTTTTTGTTCTGTTTGATGTATGAGCTAAGTAAAATCTTAAATTGTCTTTTAAATAATTTATACCACGTTGAATTTTCGTGGTTTCATGAGTATATAATTAAAAGCCTATCGTTCTGCGCTGTGAAGAAAAAGAAGACATTGAATAAATTATTATTTACATTTTTTTTCAACCACTTAAGTGCATTATGGGTGACTTGTGAAATTGACGTTTCGGAAAGCTACTTTTCGGTCGGTTTTGACATTAGCTTCCGACAGCTTCCGCCTATTCTAGTTCTACCTTTAATGGGAACTGAGATAATTTGGACTTTGTTATATTTTTCCATCTTATTTTTATTCTTTCAGAATGTTGGTCATGCAGTGTCTTGGGAATACAGTACAACAACCCTTTCCCCAAAATGCCTTTAAAAATAAAAATAAAATTTGTGTCACCCATAATTTATTTTCAAATCCGACTATATACGAGTACCTATGTATGTCTGTTTATTTATTCAAGAACAACAAGAAAAGCTTGAATTACTCTTAGTATTTGCTTTCCTACACGAGTCAAGAACATTTAATCTAAAGATAATTTGTTTATTAAAAAGATCCTTGTGTAAAATTGGAAGTTCACCCAAGCTTGAATGAATGCCCCTTTAATCATTTGGTTTAATTGTGTGCAATTTAATCGTCAAATATTAAACACCACAAACATTATTTCGTTTTCTATAAACTCATAACAACATAAAGAAGTTAATACAGAGACGCCAAAAAGAAAAATAATTAATAGGTACCTTTTATCGGGATAAGGATCTAGATCTGGATTTAATTTTAACACGTAATACAAAAACAAATTAGTGGAAAATTTTAAAAATTATTTTTGTAGTACGTGTTAAAATTTAATCCAGATCCCGATAGAAGGTAAATAAAACACAGCTATTCTTATATGACATATTATAGCTGCGTTGTATTATCTCTGGGTCTGGGTCGAGGTTATCTTTTAACATGTATTACAAAAACAACATGGGATCTAGGTTTCATGGTACAAACTTAAATAAGTATATCATTCCTTCACACACAAGTATAAATTTGATAGATAATGATTTGAGTATCAACTTTAGGACTATAGTACCGGTAGGTAAATACTAACGTTAGCAGGTACTCTGTGAAGAAAATGACTTTAAAGTTGTCTAGGTTTTTAATTTCTCCCGAAACTCTGACGTACCTTTAGTCCCAACGTATATTTGTGTTGATCAAAATCAAAACCCATTATATCCACTTTTAAACAAAAATGACTTAGGTATGAGGTTTTGTTGGTATCATTTAAACAGATACGCTGGGCCAAAGTTTGAATTCCAAATCTCATGTTATGCCATAGAAATCAGACCACAAAATCTGTAGTTAATTTCAAAATCCATTTTATCCACTCGAGTTTTTGTTTCAAAATCCATTATATCCATATTTTTTGTTCGCATCAAAATCCATTATATCCATTCAAAATACATTTTGTTATAAACTTGAAATTCAAAAGCCCTTTTATCCATGGTATGGATTAGATGGGAATCCCCGAATAGTTTTAAGGAATACTGAAAAAAGTCATTTCGTATTAAGCTTTCTATAAAGAGATTCATTTTAACACGAGACAAAAGTGCAGCCATTTTAGTCCGTGGTGAACCATACTACTTATCCGACATAGGAGCTCAAATCGGTTATAAAAAAACATAAACAAATTTCAAGGATGGAGCCACTAACTAAACATATAGAATTGGGAGTGCAGCTTAAAGAGGAAAAACTGAGAGATGTCTTTAATTTGCAAACACTACGGAGAAGATTGGAGGTCCATCGAAAAACTTAAGTTCTACAAAAACATCATAGAGTTTAATGGTTTAGGGCACATACCGGGCACTGAAGATCCTATTTGTGAACCTTAACCAGTTTTCAATGGAATTCGCGGTTAAACAAATTGAAAATTCCGTATACTCACCCACAGAACCTTTGTTCTACTTTTAATTTAAAAAAAAGTAATATTGAAGCCTCTTAAAATTAGGTTTCTCAAGGTTTCAATTGCTGCTTTCTTTTATTTTAGTCTAAAATCCAGAGGTTATTTTCAAAGCCCATTATATCCATATTTCTTTTTGCTACCACTCAAAAACTAAAAGCCTCTGATCTCGATTTCTACACTTAAATTGTGGAGAATCCCAATTACAACAGTCCTGCAAACAAAAAAGTTCTAAAAAATGTTTCTTTTAGGAGATAGAAGTTTTTCTCGATTTACTCAAAATCTCTAAAAGTGGATAAAATGGGTTTTGATTTTGATCCACACATTTATAGAATATTTTTCATTGTTAACCTATTTTCGGGGCCAAAACCTACACCATTTCTAAGCAAAATACAAAAACTAAAATATTTGAAAAAAAAAAAGGTTCACTGTGGCGTATGCGTACTTTTTTCTCAAAACATTAAAACTGGCAAAACGGTGTAGTAGGTTTTTTTACAGATTTTGCTTAGACTGGTTTCATGCTACCATGTTATTTTTATTCAGTATTGTATATTTTTTGACAAATCATCGTGGAACGGCTCAACCCGAAACAATAGGCAGTGTGATTTAAGCTGTTGTATGGACAGGTGTTTAAAATCTATTAAATTTGAAGCATTAAGCCGATTAAGAAGAAATTTTAGGACGGGATAGATGATACCATAAGAAATCACCAAAGAAAATTTCCGCCTACTGACACGCCTACTTTTTAAAATAGGTTAGTAAATCATAAAAGTTGATATAAATGAGGAGTTTGTTCTTTAAAAAAGTTGTAGATAATGAGGTTTGTAATAATTTTTGATCTTTGCCATAAATATTGTTTTTACTTATTCCTATGAAAACAAAATGAACTGCCCTAATATCAGGTTAAGAATTAAAGAATAATGCAAAATATTAGCCACACGCACTTTCGAGGGCGTTTTTGAAAAAAAGAAGTTAATCGCGTTTTCTGAAAAGATGAAAATAGTTACCCCGATTCACTGAAATCGTCATTCTACGAGACTTCGCTTTTCTAGCCAGACCACACCCGACGGAAGTTATGTTGAGGTCTTTGCTGAGTTCAACCAATTTACTCAGCTTGTTGACGAGCCAACTCGTATCCCTGACGTTGCAGGTCAATCCGCCAACACTTTAGACTTGTTTCTTACCTCTGACCCGGATAAATATAATATTAGTGTATTATCGCCTCTAGGCACATTGGACCATTGTGTCATATCTGCTATTTTCACGTGCCAAAAAAATCCAGTTAGAGAAATAACTCCTTTGAGAACCGTTTAGCAATATACGAGAAAGCCAACTGGGACGATCTCAATAATTTTGTCAGGAGCCTTAACATGGTCAATATGCTTCTTCGGTAGTGACGCAGATATAATTACAAATTTAATTCTTGACGGGATGAGAAATTGTATTCCTAATAGGATAAAATCTATTAAACCGAAAGAGAATTCATGGTTAGATTTGAGCTGTATAATGAGGTTATCAGGGTTAGAGAAGTAAGTTTCCAAACATACAAAGCCAACCCCACTGAGGAAGCTCGAAAGACCTGTAAGGTTCATATTCGACGAACCAAATTTTGGCATGCTCAGAAATTAAGAGCAAAAAATACAACAATGTCTCAAAAGTAGTAAAATTTTTCTGGTAATTTGTAAAATACCTACGTTATTCTACCTCATGACTCTCTGTCTGTTCTTGAGAGCCCTAATGATTTTATGGGACAAATCTTCTTTCGCACTCGTGCATTAGCAAGAGATTTAAAGGATCTAGACGTACACAAATCCGCTGGTCCGGATAGTATCCCACCCATTTATTGTTCTGAAGAGCTGTTCTTCAGCGCTGGCAAAACCACTGCGTAAGCTTTATCCTCTGTCCTACTCTACTAGTCTCTTGCCGAGTGGATGGAAAACAGATGACACTAATAACGTCTCATCTTTCCGAGGTAATGGAAACGCTGATTAATTATCAGCTCAAGAAATAACTTGATGGATGGAAGCATCTAAATGACTGGCAGTACATCTTTCGTAGCAATAGGTGATCTGATGGTATATCTCACATGGAACAAATCTTTACATCATTTTGGAGAAAGTAAGATTATTGCACTTGATAGTTCAAAAGCGTTTGATAGAGTGTGGCATCAAGCTCTCTTATCAAAAGTACATGCATTTGGTATCGATAAATCTCTTCTTCGTTGGATTTGAAATTACTTATCGAACCGATCAATACAAGTTGTGTTTGAGGGTTTGAAGTCTGGCTGGTGTGCCCCAAGGCTCCGTTTTGTCTCCTTCCCTATTTCTCATTTTCATTAATGATCTCTTCTCTAAAACTTCTAATCCATTAAACTGTTTTGCTGACGACAGCACCCTCAGCTTTTCGTATTCGTTTTTAGATTCACATCCTTGTCCTTCGGATGTGGAAATTCTGATCTCGATAGCATTGTCCATTGGGGAATCAAAAACCATGTAGAATTTAAGGCTTCCAAAACTCAATGCTGTCTCCTGTCGCTTAAGCACACAATGTTCCAGTGAAATTGTCTGCGGGCCGCATGTGGCCGTCGAGCTCTTATATGTGGCCCACCTAGCATACTCAGACTTACATATACATGTAAGTGTGTTTGGTAACCTGAAATTTCTTGTAAATTTTTACAAAAAAAAAACAAGTTAAAAAAACTTGGTGAAAATTTCACATTACCAAACGAGATAATATGTTATGAAAAACTGAGTACCATCAATCGGAATTTACAGACGACGGTGACGTTTGGAATCAGCACCAACATGGATTTGGAAATAACGCCCAAAAAATACTGAACATTTTGGATGGTATTTCCTCACATTGCTTTCTTTTATAAAATGAAACAATGCCCAACATTAAAAATACATAAAATTGGTCTGTTTGCTAACTCTCCAAAATATCGAATTACTACGAATTTAACCCAAAGTTCTATCAAAGCTCTATATGAGCTTTAAATTGTACTAAAATTTGTTGAAATTCGTAGTTAAGGGGGTACGCAAACAGCCATGATAAATGTAATCAAATGAAAAATAAAGCCCAACGTAGGAAACATTTCCAAACAAACACTATTTGTCAGTAAATGACATAAAATTTGGAAGACAAGTGGAAATATGTAGCTTAATTGACAAAGAAAATATCTTGCTAACGTATGACGGTGTTCATACGAGCTTCACATGAGGTGACTCATTTTGACGTCTGTCTTTTTTGTCTCATTTCTATTTATTGGAAGGAAAGAGATGACGAGGTGAGTCAGAAATTTTCAAAAAATTAAAAACTTCAGCCTCACTTGGCCATCTCTTTTTTTCTAAGCGATGAGAGTGAGAAACAAATAAAAAACGTCAAAATGAAGTCACGTGAAGCTCGTATGAACACCGTCTATGAAAGACTCTTATTTGACAGCTGACTAACCTCAATTTAAAATTGATTTTGAAAAGTTTGCCCGGTTTTGCTATCAAAAGTGAAGACAAAATTTAAAAAAAAAAAAAAACTGTGAAATGAGTGACCACAATATGAAGTTTCCTTCCTTCACTTCAGATGATGATAATGTTCCTAACATGAACAAAAGTCAGAAAGCCGCAACGCTGGAGTGGACAATGCAAATCAATCGCTGATACAAAAAGTACAGACATTTGAAAATATTTGGGATTCAAAACACAAATTCTATATACGAGTATACTATATAATTTCTCGCTCTACAAATACCCACGGTGAATTATTACATTTTTTTACTAACACCTAAATAGTCCAGTCAATTTGTGCTTTTTTAGATTTGAAGTTCTCAAAAACGTGCCGTATTAAAGCAATTTCAAGGCCAGACTCAACCTCAGCGCATCAAAGACCAACATAAAAGTATATCTTGGTTAAAATCAAAACTATCATGTTTCGGCCCGAGGCACCATAGCTTTAAAACGTCTTTGTGGCCCTTATGAAAAAAAAAAAGTTGAATATGGCTAGTTTAAATGATAAGGCTATAGATATACACATAGAACCACCTTATGTATCAAAGGGCACGGTAGTGCCCAGCCAAGTTCGCGGCACTACACCCTTTTTACAGGAACAAACTCAGGCGATTTTCAACCCCCCTCTATAGTCCAGTAATTATATACATTAGACCTTGCGTCAGGTCCGGTAGTTCTGATTTGTTGCTGAGTTGTTTATGATAAGGGTTCGGATTTCTATGCAAATACATATTTTTTTAGGGAAGCTTTGGAAGCAAGGAAACTAGTTATGTATACGAATCATGAAATTTTCTTTAAAATGGCATTTAAACGTAGTTGCATATTTTTGCATATTTTAGGATAAATGCATATTTCGCATGTTTTTGCATATTTTTAAAATAAATGCATATTTTGAAAATAAATACATATTTTTGGAGCATATTGTCCAAAGATTTATTTAAAAAATATATAGTAAGTATCCCTTAAATGAAATGCACACGCACCTCAAAACTTTTATCTTCCTATTTTTTTTATTCATTTGATGAACTTGAACCATATTTCAACTTCCAACCCCACATTATACGCATTTAAATTTGTATGAAAATGAATGTAGAGCGATCTTTTTCGATGTATAAGACATTTTTAAGACCGAATCGGCAACGCTTCGATTTCGAAAACTTCAAAAAAAAAACTACATGATTTACGCAAACAAAACATTTAAAAATGAGAATAATTAAGGAGTAATTATTATTTTATTTTATTTTGAATTATTTATTATTTTTTATTTCAATTAAACAAATGATAATGTTATATTTATGTTTGTTATTTTTTTTCTTATTAATTGTAACGTTATTTTCGTTTTAATTCATTTCTACCAAACAATGAAAATAAGAGACTGAATTTTTTTAATTAAAAACTGTATAAAATGTGTTTTAACTCTGAACAAAAATTAAGATAAAATGGTTTTAATTGCATATTTCACATGCATATTAAGCATTTTAAGGCGCATTTTTTAAGCGCATTTTTTGAGTTTTTAGTGCATACAAATCCGGACCCTATTTATGATATTGGCCTAGTATTAAATCTGATTTTTCGACCTCGAGCGCCGAACGCAACATTGGTAAAAATCCAAAAAAACCGCGAATTTTTCGCGGTTTTTTCACTTATTGGCTATTTTAACCATTACGCCTTAACTTCCGAATAAAACATTGCTCTAAGATTTCAACCTTACTAAATTTGCTTCAATTTGAGTCCAAAGCCGGTTCTGTAGACATAACGGTTTCCAAGGGACGGCATTTCAAAATATAGCAATAAAAATTTAAAACAACAAGTAGTATATAAAACAGTATAATAACAAAAACATGGTCTTTGACATATGCTGCATCAAAGCAATAGACCGTGTAGATTGGGCCAAAAGAAGAAAACAATAGTACCGGGTGGGGGGTATATATCCCCCCGTTTAGGCGGGAGGGGCAATTTTAAGAAAAGTTGACTTCAAATAGAAAAATAACCATAAAAATACAATGGTAATATCTGGACGAAAATCCATTCCTCATCTCAAAGCCAGAAATCTATTCTTTAATTTTGTTTTAAATAAAGTTTTTTTAGCTGATAGTTTTTGAAAAATTTACTTTCAAACTCAAAATTTTGAAAAAAGACGATTTTTTTTTGTTAATCTATTTTGTTTTTTTTATTTTATGGTATTAAGTACTATTTTTGATTTTGATTTTCAATTCCCTTATTAATTCTTAGTTAAAAACTGAAAACCAAATGCTAAAATGACTTCTAGCTTTTGAGAAAACTGAAATTAAACATGATCAACTTCACTGTTTTCAGTCTAGTATCCTTTTTCTTCGGGGTGGGAGGGCTCTGCCTCAGATGCGATAGTTCTGATTTTTAGATGAGTTGTTTATGATGTTGGCCTTTGCAATAATCTTGCAACTTTGTGAAATACGCAAAAAACCGAGAAATTTTCGCGGTTTTTTCAGTTATTGGCTATTTTAACCTTAAAGGCCTGGTTTTCGATTATAACTTTGCTCTACCATTTCAAAATAATTAAATGGGCTTCAATTTGAGCTAAAAATCAATTCAAATTGTGAATTTTTTCATCAACTTTTGAATTTAGAATGCTGCAAATCGAATTGAAGGGGGCTTATTCACCTCTTGTGTGAAATCGTTTGCCCCTTTTCAATGATTTTTGTACACTGTGTAGCATGTCATGTTGGCTTTATTTTAAGATCTTAATCATGAACATCGGATGAGTAGTAACGGAGTTATGATTTTTTAAAGTCAACCATATAGACCGGGAGGCGGCAATACAAAATTCCCACCCATCGAGGTAAAGAAAAATTTGGTTATATTGCATTAGGTTGCCACTTGGTGATATAGAAAAACTTGGTCGTCCACCCTGTATCCTGGTCAGACCGGCTGGCCGACCAAAAGAAGTGGTCATATTTTAGGGGTGCTACCACCCATCGAGGTAAAGAAAATTTTACTTACATAGCGTTTTGTCTTCGTTAGGTGATATAAAAAAGCTTGGTCGTCCAGCCCATACCCTGGTCAGATCGGCTGGCCGACCAAAAGAAGTGGTCACTTTTTAGGGGTGCTACCACCCATCGATTAAAGGATGAAACCTACATCAAATTAAAGGGGCAACTTTCACCTATCAGAATTTCAAGGTCGTCCGGGGCATAGCTTGGTCACTTTCTCTGGCCGACCAGATTTATGCATTTATCTAAGATTATGCGATGCTCACTTGTACACATTAATTATATACTGAATGTCCAAACCTAATGCTTCAAACTTTAATTGGTGAAAGACCAGGTCATGACCTGTCAGAATTCCATAACTTGTCCATACTAAATCCTAACCAGTTGGTAGAAATACCTAAATAAACTGCAATTATGATCAAAGCTAATTTTTAACTTATATTTTTGGAGTTGAATGATAAACAAAAATTCCATTACGCAATATTTTCTAGGTCTATTAAAAACTTGCCCTATTTTTTCAGTTTCTTAAAAGGTATAAAACTTATCACAAGCAGTCTTAAGTCGAAAGTTATAGCCATTTTAATCTAATAAGAAAGAGTTCTGAAACACCAAATTTTCACATAGCATCATGAAAGGAGAATGAGCAAATTGGCCCATATGCTCAACACAATTGTCATTACATTTTTGAAAAGGTTATTGCTACGACATAATTTCATTATATGGCCGTTAAGTTCTAAACCATGGGGATCGCGAGATATTGGACTTCAAAGCACGGCAAAGAAAAATAATGCAACGCCGCATTTGGACATTGTCTTCCTGCTCAACATCAATGTGTTGTGCATCGATGGAAAGGTTATAGCATTTACTTTATTTTTGTAGGTAACCGTTAAACTGTAGACCATGGGGTTCAAGAGATATTTGGCATCCAAAAAGTGGAATAAAATAATAATGCAATTCTACATTGGCACTGGCCTGCCAACTCAACAGAAATGTGTCATATTTCATTGAAAAGGTTATTACGAATACTTAATTTTCTTTCAAGAATGTTAAGGTGAAAGTGGTGTCGTTCGAGTCGTTTTGACAAAAACGCAATAATTTAAAAAAAAATGCAATTCCGTATTGGAAGCCGGTCTCCCAAGTCAACAGTAATGTGTGGTATATTTTTAAAGAGGTTATTGCATGTACTTCATTTTGTTATATAGCTGTTAAATTGTAAACCAAGGGATTCGAGAGATATTTGGCATCAAAGAAGGCGAACAGAAAAATAATGCAGCTCTGCATTGGGGGCTGGTCTACCAACTGAACACGAATATGTCATACGTCTTCGAAATGGCTATTGTGAGTACATCATTTTATTATGGAGCCGTTAAGCTCTAAACCATGGGGTTCGCGAGATATTTGGCTTCAAAATACCGAAAAGAACAATAATGCAACTCCGCATTTGGACATTGTCCAACAACAACAAACTGGTATAATTCCGTATTGCTGTTGTATTTAACATGCTACTTTTTTCACTAAACACTAAAAAACAGGGCTATTGTCATTAAGCTGTAGATCATGGGGCTCAAGAGATATTTGGCAAAAACGATTTATAGAACAATAATGCAATTCCGCATTTGGAGCTGGTAATGTGTCCTTCATCGTTGAAAAGCTTATTGCATGTACTTCATTTTGTTATATTATCGTTAAGCTGTAGATATTTTGCATACAAAAAAAGGCAAATAGAAAAATGATGCAATTCTGCATTGGGTGCTGCACTACCTACTCAACACGAATGTGTCATACATGGTTGAAAAGGTTATTATGATATCTTCGAAAGATATTTAGCTTGGTGTGGATGGTTCTGGTTTTAATTAATTAAAAACTGACGCAGTGTGTGATGATCCGAAGCGGCCTCCCTTTCAAAACTTATTCCATCCACACTAAGCTAAATAAGTTTCGAAACCCATGGTTAAGAGCTTAATGACCATATAATAAAATGAAGATATCATAATAACCTTTTCAACCATGTATGACACATTCGTGTTGAGTAGGTAGTGCAGCACCCAATGCAGAATTGCATCATTTTTCTATTTGCCTTTTTTTGTATGCAAAATATCTACAGCTTAACGATAATATAACAAAATGAAGTACATGCAATAAGCTTTTCAACGATGAAGGACACATTACCAGCTCCAAATGCGGAATTGCATTATTGTTCTATAAATCGTTTTTGCCAAATATCTCTTGAGCCCCATGATCTACAGCTTAATGACAATAGCCCTGTTTTTTAGTGTTTAGTGAAAAAAGTAGCATGTTAAATACAACAGCAATACGGAATTATACCAGTTTGTTGTTGTTGGACAATGTCCAAATGCGGAGTTGCATTATTGTTCTTTTCGGTATTTTGAAGCCAAATATCTCGCGAACCCCATGGTTTAGAGCTTAACGGCTCCATAATAAAATGATGTACTCACAATAGCCATTTCGAAGACGTATGACATATTCGTGTTCAGTTGGTAGACCAGCCCCCAATGCAGAGCTGCATTATTTTTCTGTTCGCCTTCTTTGATGCCAAATATCTCTCGAATCCCTTGGTTTACAATTTAACAGCTATATAACAAAATGAAGTACATGCAATAACCTCTTTAAAAATATACCACACATTACTGTTGACTTGGGAGACCGGCTTCCAATACGGAATTGCATTTTTTTTTAAATTATTGCGTTTTTGTCAAAACGACTCGAACGACACCACTTTCACCTTAACATTCTTGAAAGAAAATTAAGTATTCGTAATAACCTTTTCAATGAAATATGACACATTTCTGTTGAGTTGGCAGGCCAGTGCCAATGTAGAATTGCATTATTATTTTATTCCACTTTTTGGATGCCAAATATCTCTTGAACCCCATGGTCTACAGTTTAACGGTTACCTACAAAAATAAAGTAAATGCTATAACCTTTCCATCGATGCACAACACATTGATGTTGAGCAGGAAGACAATGTCCAAATGCGGCGTTGCATTATTTTTCTTTGCCGTGCTTTGAAGTCCAATATCTCGCGATCCCCATGGTTTAGAACTTAACGGCCATATAATGAAATTATGTCGTAGCAATAACCTTTTCAAAAATGTAATGACAATTGTGTTGAGCATATGGGCCAATTTGCTCATTCTCCTTTCATGATGCTATGTGAAAATTTGGTGTTTCAGAACTCTTTCTTATTAGATTAAAATGGCTATAACTTTCGACTTAAGACTGCTTGTGATAAGTTTTATACCTTTTAAGAAACTGAAAAAATAGGGCAAGTTTTTAATAGACCTAGAAAATATTGCGTAATGGAATTTTTGTTTATCATTCAACTCCAAAAATATAAGTTAAAAATTAGCTTTGATCATAATTGCAGTTTATTTAGGTATTTCTACCAACTGGTTAGGATTTAGTATGGACAAGTTATGGAATTCTGACAGGTCATGACCTGGTCTTTCACCAATTAAAGTTTGAAGCATTAGGTTTGGACATTCAGTATATAATTAATGTGTACAAGTGAGCATCGCATAATCTTAGATAAATGCATAAATCTGGTCGGCCAGAGAAAGTGACCAAGCTATGCCCCGGACGACCTTGAAATTCTGATAGGTGAAAGTTGCCCCTTTAATTTGATGTAGGTTTCATCCTTTAATCGATGGGTGGTAGCACCCCTAAAAAGTGACCACTTCTTTTGGTCGGCCAGCCGATCTGACCAGGGTATGGGCTGGACGACCAAGCTTTTTTATATCACCTAACGAAGACAAAACGCTATGTAAGTAAAATTTTCTTTACCTCGATGGGTGGTAGCACCCCTAAATTATGACCACTTCTTTTGGTCGGCCAGCCGGTCTGACCAGGATACAGGGTGGACGACCAAGTTTTTCTATATCACCAAGTGGCAACCTAATGCAATATAACCAAATTTTTCTTTACCTCGATGGGTGGGAATTTTGTATTGCCGCCTCCCGCTCTAATATAAAACTCGAACTAAAACAGTACTGAGTTCAGTACCCACCAGTGAGTTATCTGAAGCGAATTTTAGTTATTCATCATTTAATAACAATTTCTGTCATAATTTGGAGTTGTTTCGATATTATTCAAATTCAGATATTTGATCTGAACTTCATGAACTTAAAACTTGGCATATATTTAAGATTTCATTATTTTTTTGGCTGACTTTTTTATGTTTTTGTTGCGATTTTGTTTACTTAAAGTTTTAATCATTATTCATTTGGAAATAATGAAAGATATTCGCTTTAACAGTGCCACAAAAATACAAACCCCACCATGGAATACTGGAAGGATTTCTTAATATACGAACCTAGTTATTGAAGTTTCATTAAAAAAACAAGTTGAACCAAATTATTTTTGCAACTAAAATCTTTATTTGCTGGCCATGTGCTGTGCAGTGCAGTTCAATTTTCAGAAAAATAATAAAATAAAAAAAGATGTTTCTTGACCCCGACGTGATTTGAACACGCAACCTTCTGATCTGGAGTCAGACGCGCTACCGTTGCGCCACGGAGTCATATAAACGTTGAGATTCAATTGTTCTTTTTAACATTAGCTATTTCATTTTAGAACTTAATTTTATTATTTATGGATAGAAATAATAATGTCAATCACAATGCCTGTTCGACTATTGCCCAAAAGAAAGTTCAATTTTATTTTTGTTTATATGAACTTTGACAGAACATTAGACTAAATGCCAAGAAAATCGTAAGTTTGGACAGAACCTATACGAACGGACATAGAATTGCTTAAATAGAGCAAATAACAAATAAATCTTCTTGCTTGTTAATAAAATCGGAGTTAAGATTTATGATAGACTAGGACTTATCGTTCGATAGATTATTTTATCAAGATAACAACTAGGTATAGTAAATATTTCACCGTTTGCGCTTATTGGATTAGAAAAAAATTTAAAATCTTTTTGTCAAATCAATAAGTCGAGGTATATAAAGAACTTTTCCATTGAAAACCCTTACAGTCTATTATTTGCTATGAAGTTATTTGGTTTAATTATTGGTGCCCTTGCGGTGCTTAGTGTTAATTATTGTTGTGCCGAAAAAAATCGCTATGACAACCACACGGTCTTTAAAGTGTTAATTAAAAATGAAAATCAACTGACAATAGTCAAACATTTGAGTACGCTTGCAAATGGGGTAAAATATATAAACTACAAACCTTATCATTATCAGTATAAGTTTAAATACCTTAACGAACTTTTAATTTATATTTAAATGTTTACATTAATTAGTACAATCTATGGAAACCATTTAATGGAGTCGGAAGTGATGTACACATCATGGTTAGTCCAAAAATGAAAAATGCTTTTATAAGTTTAATGAAAGTCAATGCATTCGAAACAGAACTATTAGTTGAAAATGTTCAAAGGTGAGTTGAAAAAAAAAAGAAAAAGTGATAAATTAATTAATTAATTGGAATAGTAAATCAGCTTCTGTTTACATTTATGTATTTAACAAACGATAACAAACAATAATAAATGTGTCAGTCTGATAGGTAATCAACAAAAAAAACTTCCAGTAGCAATATGTCTTGAGATAAAACAGAAATTGATTGTAAAAAGCATTTTTAGGTCATAAAATAGTTTTGATAATATTTTCTTATTTTGATTTTGATTTCTCTGTTGATAATTTTAATTAATGATTGTGTATAATTTATTTTTGTACCTTTTTTAAAATTTCAGGAAATTCTAAAAATCATGACCTTCTAAAATTGTATCTGGTTTTACCTTATTATACTACGTTTAGTTTGTTTTTGCAAAGTTTTTGTTTTTTCTTGCTTTTGGTTTCATGTCAAAAAATTTGACTAAGATTTCAATTTGAATTCCATCATCAGTTATGCATCCGTCCGTTAATGCGTTTTGTGCGTCTTTGCGTTTGTGTGTGCTCTGTATATCAAGCTAGAGCCTAAATGGATAGGTGTAGGTTAGGTATCTACTGAGTATCTTCAAATTCGGTATAGATCTTTGTCATGTGATTCACTAGAGAAGAAATTAAAATGATTATTTTAGTTCATCCAGAACGGGTAGCTGCCATACAAGAATTTTTGTTTCTTCAAGGATTTTGATTAAAATACTTCACACCTTCAATGAAATAGCTTGAAATCTTTTCATTTAATTTTTTAACCCAAGGTTGTCACTTTAGGTAAGGTCACTTTAGACGTTTCGACTAGTTTTATACCAATCAACGGATTAATAAACAAAATTGTTTCTATGAAAAAGTGGCACATAGATTGGTGATCCTTGATAGGTAACAAATTTATTAAAAAATAATGAGAGTGAAGCATTTAATTTTTCAGTTTTTTTTGTTTATACCAGTCAAACTCACAGAAAAAACAAAAGTGAGTAAAAAAAATGTACTTTAAACTAAAAATGATTCCACTTATTTATAACTTTTAACCGGTCAATAATCCCATTTACCTTCTCTTTCGCAATCAATATCTTCAAAAAGAAGCCAAGCGACAAGAGGCACCATGTAAAACTGGCTAGTTATCTATTGACTGATTGGTATAAACTGATGGTTCCATGCATACAGCTCTCTTTTTATTAAAATTATTAAAAAAAGCTTCCCTCTTTTTTGTGTTGGTACACACAAAATTGTTGGTATTTATGGCTTTTAATTTTTCTTGTCTTGTCTTGTTCACACGAGACCAAACTCATTCTGAAAATCTCAGTCTTGGTTCAATGTTCACTATAAAATCGTCATAGCTATTATGGGCTAAAATAGAACTTCACTAAACCGAGAAACATTTTGAGAAATTTTATGATTTTTACCAAACCGATTGGATGGTGTTAAATAATTGACATTTATGTGATTTTTAATTGAAAAGCGGAGCACTCCTTTTGCACTCCATTCTAACTCCAACTACTCTAAAAGCCTTCCATTGGCTGTTCCGAGTAATGTTTACAGAATCTTTTTCTGTCCCCGATTTCAAGACATGAACACATGCATAGGTACATAAACATTTTTTCGTTGGACTACTTGTCAAAAGTTATAAATGTTTGAAGAAGCCATTTTTTAAAAAGGCGTCATTCATTAGTGTGTGTGTGTAAATTTGACAACCATGTTTTCATATTCGATTGAAATCAAAAAGGAGTGGAAGAGTTAGACAATTCAATGGAAATCGACATTAATTTGGAAATATTATACGAAGCGAATGACCACCTCCACACATTTGTGCTCCTTTAAGGGCATTTTGATATTTTGCTCTCAAGAAATCTCTGGCTCCAAATTGGTGTTTAATTCTGAAACTAATAGTATTTTTTTCGATCCGGAATGTTTTTCTGGGTCTGAATTTGTGTTTCGTTTTATTTGGGAGCAGAGGATGCATTCGAGTGATCAAAGATGAAACTTTCACCTTCACACACCTGTGTCATTGAATATTCTTCAATAATTGCAGCGAATTTCTCCACCTGGCATCGTTTTATGTGACTTAACTCCTCAAGCAAAAATTTAACGGCATCACATGAAGAAGTCAATGATGAAATTCTCGGGCTATGCATTTTATTGATCAATTTATCTGCTTAAATATAAAATTTAAGCTTAATTTTTCAGATCACAACTGCATTCACAATTGCAATTCCAAATTAAATAATTAATGGGGTTTTCTTTTGGTAACAAAAATTGATTTTTTTTCCACTTCAGATCTGTCAAAACACAGATTTTGGCAATTAAAGCCTACCAATGGGCAAACAAAACCATTTTTTTTATCGAAAATCAATTTTGTAGATCTGGATTTTTCGGTAGATTTACCCTTCTTTTACTAACATCATTACACACCAGAACAATTGAAAGCCATCAATTTGACATGTCTGGATCGCTATAGCTTCATAGACACAAATTATCAACCAATACAAATGAAAAAGAAAAATCAATCTGAAATCGTATACCATTCGCGACGAAAAAAATTTATTTTCGGATCAAAATCTGAATTTACCAAAAGAAAGCCCCATAAAACTGACACTGATAGATTTTGACGTTTAAGTGTGCGCATGTTTGCGTGCTACTGGTTTTGATTATTTCTTAGACAATGTTCACGTTGGACTGAAAAATCGATTTTTTTTGTTGACTTTTCAGTATTCACATATCGCTTCCACTCCTTCAGTGAAGTGAAATGTGAATACTGAAACGTCAAACGAAAAATCTAGTTTTTCAGTCATATGAACACCATCTTGAAATCCAGAATCAGTTTTCACGTCTTCTGAGAAAAGAACCGTCATCTTATGTGCCACATGAATGCTTTCCAGAAATATTCAGAATGCTTCCAGAGGCTTCTGGAAGCCCACAATAATTACATTTGACGCCAATAAGAGTGCTTACATGGAACAACATCTTGTCAAAAACTGTTTGACAGACATAGCTGTTTGATCATTTGAACGAAAAAACAACCGTCATGCTGTCAAACTTTGTTATATGATTTTCAAAATATTTTGAAAGTTGTTCCGTTTCCATAAAGCAATGTTGTCAACAATGTTGATGCATGTAAACTCCCTCTAATTGCAAAAATTATGGCACATTCACATCACATTAACTTTGTTTGGAAGATTTTTTTAGCGAAAATTGGCAGCCTGTCAAATTTTGATAAAATTCTCTCAGAGAGTAGCAAAATATAATGCAAAAGTATGGAACGGTTTTTTAGCTACTGTTGGCAGCAATTTGTTTTTGTATTTACGTTGATTGTACATTGATTGGCATTTAATAGACCAAACCATTTTTGCCCAAGGACATTTCTTGGGCACGCAGATTGCTCTCTACTCTACTACTACTACTACACAATTTTTGACATGTGGAACTGGAATTAGGCAAAAAATAAGTGACAGATAGTAATAAATTGCAGTTTTGATCAATGTTTGAAACTAATTTTTTATACTATTACTTTTGCCCCACATTGTTTTTCGTACAATTTTTTGAATTCAGTGCTAAATTAAATCGTTTTTTTAATAATTTCAGCCTCATCGATGAAGAGTCAAATTCTTTCGAACGTGATACAGCCTTTGGCTGGACTTCTTATCATGGTCTTGATAAAATCTACGAATGGATTGATGAAATTATCGAAGAAAACTCCCAAATCGTAACACCTTTCATCATCGGTAAATCCTATGAAGGCCGTGATATTCGTGGAATTAAAATTTCGTCCAAAGAAGGCAATCCTGGAATTTTCATCGAAACTAATGTTCATGCTCGTGAATGGATAACATCAGCTTCTGTTACTTATTTCATAAATGAATTACTTAACTCAGATCGTGCTGAGTTGAAAAATTTGCGGGAAAATATTGATTGGTATATTATTCCGGTTTATAATGTTGACGGATTTGTTTACAGCCATGAAAAGGTATATTTTTCACTGTAAGTGACTGGGCATCGCCTCTTATACAGTGCGGCTTTTTTTCTACATATATAGGACCGTATGTGGCGTAAATCACGTCAGCCAGTTAATGGATCAAATTGTATTGGAACCGATATCAATCGCAACTTTGATTCATATTGGATGGAAAATGGTGGAGCTCTATCAGATCCCTGTGCCGAAACATTTGCTGGACCTAAACCATTCTCTGAACCTGAAGCACAAGCATTAGCTGATTTTGTAACAGCAATTCAAGATAAAATTAAAATTTATTTATCATTCCATTCTTATGGTCAATACTTATTGTGTCCTTATGGACACTCCAGTACAGAATTGCCAAGCAATTATAAGGATCTGTTAGAGATAGGAAAAGCTGCTGCCGATGCTATTAATAAGCCTTATGGAACTAAATTCACATATGGATCAACGGGTAGTGTCTTATGTAAGAAAATTGTCATAATTCTATTCTATACAAAAAATGTAAAACAGAATTTAATAAAAACTCTTTCTTTTCAAAAGATGTTGCTTCAGGAACCTCAGTCGATTGGATGTTTAATGAACGAAATATTAAAGTTGGTTGGACTTTTGAGTTCCGTGACAAAGGTCGTTATGGTTTTGTGCTTCCACCAACTCATATCAAACCAAATGCTGAAGAGGCTGTTGAAGGTGTAATTGCTCTTGTTCAAAAATCATCTGATCTTGGTTATTTGTAAAAAAAAACGCTTTCAAATAAAGTGAATTATGTATTTAAGTTAAAAAAAAAAGAAATGTTTCACATTATTAACATACTTTTAATTTTAATAACCTTTTTCAAATCACAAAAAAAAATGCACAACCGCAATAATAAATTACAAAAAAGTTACTCATGATTTTGACGTTTAAAGTGGGCGTGCTTCTGGTTTTGATTCCTTCTTCAAACACAGAAACGATTTTTCATCTTCTCGGAAGAATAGAGCTGGGCATTCACAGTCTTAGGTAAAGATTTTCAACGAACTTCAGTACACACGAAGTTCATTCCCAATAGAACCTTTCAATTTCCCATAGAAAATATATATACTGAACTCTCATACAGAGCCAAACGAACGCCTTCAAAAGGTTTCAGAATGCTCCCGAGCGCTTCCGGATGATCAAACGATGTGCTTTAAAATTATATCAAACTAAACATATACACCTACTGCTGGACGAAATTGCTCAAATTTGAAATATTTTCCAAAATCATCTTCAGAAATTGCTCAATTTTCCATAGAAACATTGGCGAAACTTCAGAATCACTTTAAATAATATGGGTATTCATGCAACAGCGTAAAGTCGTCGTAAACGTTGTAAAGTTTAAAACTTCGGATTTCTGTCATAATTTGTATGGAAAATTTGACAGATTTACGAAATTTAAAACTTTACCACATTTACGAGGACTTTACGCTGTTGCATGAATACCCTTAATATCAATTGCAATGAAGTTACGTGTGAAAACGTGTTTTATACCAGTTTATACCAGTTTATACCAGTTAATACCAGTTTTCATAATATAAAGTAAACAAACAGAGCGAACAAAACTATGAGAAAATATTTACTGTCATTTTGTTTTGACACTTGTGTTTGTATTTCTGTTCTGAATTGTGCTAGTGTTTACAAACCAATTTAAATATTTCTCCCGCAATAGAAGAATAAAATCATATAGTTTCAGCTGCTTGGAAGACACCCGACGACGACACACCCCCTGTCAGCGTTATAGTTCTAGCTTTCATTAAATACACCGTTCGTAAATATTTTTCATGAAATCATGAAATACATACATAAGTATACAAAAATAAAATGCACGACTGGATTTCACGTACTTGCTCTTATGTTCAAGTTGTGTGGGACTTAAGAACATTACAAAATATTCAAGTATTTATAGAAAAAGTATAAGAAACATATTTAAATCGTTCTTTTAATTGTATAAACAGTCTGATAAATAACTTAGAGCTCAAAAATAAGTATGCCATTTGATTACTTGAAAAAATATGAATATATACAAAAAAAAATTTAAATCGTTGGAGCCATTTTCTTAAAAATTAATTTTTTATATATACAATTTTTGTAACATTTTTCAAAAAAAAATTTGGTATACCAATTTTGAGTATATATTAATATACATTTAAAACTGAAACTTCAAAATAATTCATAAACCCGTTTTTGAAATATTGAATTTTCAAAAAAAAATTTTGAATCTTTTTTTAAAAATCCAAAATTTATTTTTTTTAACATTTTGGTATGCAGTATTATTTATATTTCAAGAAAGCTTTTGTTCAAAAAATTTTATTGAAATCGGATGAGCGGTTAATGAGAAAACCAAAAATTAAAAAAACCGTTATATGGCAGGTACCGTTAGTAAATGTTTTTGGTGATTTTTTCTAACTAAAAGGTAAATCATATCTACAATAATACACTGATTTTTTGTTATCAAAATCGTTGGAGCCGTTTTTGTGATAAATAAGCATTTCCTTAACGATTGTATGGCAATACCGTTATTTTTTTAGCTAAAAAAAACAATTTCAATTTCCCCTCTGGAGAGTTACAAAAAAACCTTAAGTTCAAAATTTGAAGAAAATCGCTTCAGTGGTTTAGGCTGTAGGTTGAGGTACGGACAGACAGACAGACAGAATTGTGCCACCCACTTTTTTCGTGTTCTCTATCATCGTAATGTCATGTTTGATTGTTATTTAAAAAAAAATTTTTGCACGAATCCAAAACTTGCCCTATAGTACCTATATTGCAAGTAAAAACGTCTTGCCAATAAAATGACAAAGAATATAAAAAAAAAAACAGTTCTCACCAATGTTGACCCCGACGTGATTTGAACACGCAACCTTCTGATCTGGAGTCAGACGCGCTACCGTTGCGCCACGGAGTCATATATTTTTTGCACGCTACATTTTTGTGAGCCAAGGCTGATTCGCAAAAGCATGAAACATGCTGACAAAAACGCTTGGGGAAGAAATGTTTTATTCACAGTAAAACATAGATGGGTTGATGGGTGATTGAAATAATTTACTATATTTCAGAAATGTTTGGGAAAAATATGAGAGAACTTAATTGAAAAAAAAGTGTGGGACGTTTCTAGGCAAATATTTGCAACAGTTTTTTACTACAGTAAAATTTTTGTTTTATATTATTATTTAAATTTATTTAAGTATGTATTTATAGTTATCTCACATCTAACCTACGTCAACCAGGTATTTTACAGTCCAAACAATAGGTTTGTTCCAAACATTGCCCAAATCTATCAATTTGTTAGTCTTTGTCACAAAATATTTACCAATTCCAGTTGTAAACTTCAAAAATTGGGGTATTTATGGGCAGAAGAGATGGCTTAGGGGAGAATATTTAATATCTATTTCCTGAATATTTCTGCCCAGTAAATTTCGTAACGTATATAGTTAAATGAAGGTATAAACGAAACCAGAGATTTATCAATAATTATCAATCTCTGACGAAACTGTGAAGTTCACAGTTTCAGCTGGGAACTTTTCACAGCCGCCATAACAGGATTGTCCCCTATTACACGATGATTCTTTGCGTCCGACTTTTTTTTCGAATTTGTCTTCGAAAATTATCCTGTGAGGCACATGTTATTACACTCGGCCCTATCGAGGTAACCGTCGGAGCGGAACTTTCTCCGCAACGCATCCTTCGTCGGAAATTCAATTTCGGTTCGAAGTAGCTTTCATCGGAAGAAATTTTACAGAAATGCGACGACGCATTGCGATGGATATTAATTCCAGGCAGAGATGTGCAAATTAACAGATATATCGAAAATGCGATATATTTTCGATAATTTTTTATTAAATAAACATTTAAACCATGAAAAATCGGCGAGAGAGTGTAATTTATGGTTAATAACAAGTAATTTTTTCAACTATAATGCGCTAGCGATTTTAAGAAATGTAATTAGATGCACCGATTTTTAAATCAAACTATCGAATAAAGTCCCCTCCCTATTTCCATACATATGTGTTTTGTTTCCGTTTGAAGTGTCAAAAAAAGAATAAATTGCAAAAAAAAAAACACTTTTGAAACACAAATTATTTATTTATTTAACTTAAAACAAGCAATAATAGGAAGAAATGGATAGTGTGGCTTTATTTTTGGACACCGAATCCAACGAGCTAAGGACATAAAATAAAAAAAAATATATGAAGTGTGAATATTAATCACAATGGAAATGGATCAATACACAAAACAAAAGATCACGAACGTACTTTTTTCCATCCACCAACATCCCTTTGTTTTGGTACCAATAAATTTAGCTAATTAGCCAGATCTTCCCAAAACACAGCCACAACTTCTAGTGTCCTTTTTGTAATATTTTGAGCAATATCGGGATATCCGCTGAGCAGATTCACCATCCGCTCATATTGCGGGGGAGTTGTTTTTTCGTTCGGCCTAAAACAAAAAGTTCACAAGTCAACGTAAATAAAGTTTATTTCTTTATAACTTACATTTTAATTATATATTTCTTTAAAAAGAAAACACTTTCCGCAACAAGAACTTGTCGGAGGACTTCGGAAAAAATTGTGTTTGTATCCGTCAAAAATAAAACCATTAGAAGTACTACATCGCATACAAATGGCATGCGTTGGATTTCATCGGAGAGAATTTCCGATCAGCTGATCGGAGAACTACCTCGAAGCAAAATGTCTCCGATTCGTAGGAAATCGAAGAAAATTCCGCTCCGAACGGTTACCTCGATAGGGCCGACTGTGTTTCTCAATGCTTGATGCAAAGCTGACAGTTCTCCTGTATTGCGAAATTCACTGCTGCGGTTTATACTATGTGTGTATACGAAAAAACGGATAACGCTACTTGCGGTAAAATTTACCACAACAAGTTTCACCTACCTATTCCTAATCACTTATCATGTTTAGCCTTTCCCTTTTCCTCGATTTTATTTCTTTTAAATTCTCTCGAAAAAGTTAATTGAAAGGGTTCTGAACTCAGCCATTTGGATGGGCAAAGTTTTTGAAAGACATCCAACAACTTGCTGTATCTTAGAATGTGTGGGTGGGAATAAAGTTTCAATGAGATTCGACAACGGAGGTTTTCGAGGAGAGCACGTATCTTTCCAGGAAGCAACTGCATACGGAGCTGCAGACGCAGCTGGACAAGTTGGCCAACTTTTAACCTTTGCTTTCAGCTTTTTTGACGTTTCAAAATTCCGAGCATAACCGAGTATTTACAAGGGGGTTGTCTCTGAAAAAAGGTCTTTTCAGCTTCTTTTTCATCATTATGTATTTTAATTTTTGTTTTTATTTTTATTTTCGACACTGAAATGTCAGAAAGCTGTACAGCTACATTGAGGGCGCGTACAAATAACACTTTTTGACAGCTATTCCAGCAGCAGCTCCAGTTGCAGCACTCTACTCTGTTCAGCCAGTTACTCTCAATATGCCATGACGTTGACGGTGAGTTCGTGGGTGAGATTGATGATAATCTTTTTTCTCCTCACCGTAGTGAAAAGGCTAAAGGTAGAATTATAATGGTCGGAAAGCCGTTGAAACCAATGACAAAAACCAACGAAAAGGGGAACACATCCATACTGTTCTTATCATCTATATCTTTTTGGCACTATTATTTCACCAAATTTCATTTACACTTAAGTGAATTGCACTTGGGAGCACGCCTCTTTTCCGAAAGCAAAAGTGAACAAAACTAAAGGCAATGTCCCATTCCGCAATTATAAGAGTGTCATAGGTTTGATGGTGAAATCAGTGAGGCGGAAAGATTTGAGTGAACCATAATGTTTCATGTCCAAAATACTCCATTTTATTCCATTCTGTTCTTTTTTGGCTTGTGTGCTAAATGGTTATTCAGGGTTTACGCATTCCGATTTTTAATGTAAGATCTTTTTTATTTTCTATGCTTCGATTTTGTCTTTTTATCACTAATTTCCGTCTCAACTCCTTTTCCATAAATTTCTCTAGAAGATCGTTAAAAATCGGAATATTTGAATCCCAAATATGTCTCAATTCGTAACCAATACCTAACTTAGATGTGTAGTTGAACGAAGAATCAGTAATGCTAATAGAATGATTTTGTTCTAAATCGCAAATATTTATTTAGAATCCCGTGCTCGTTCGGTAAATCTCGCAATGATGGAACTCATCAAGAATTTGAAACAAAATATATTAGCCTTGTTCCATTTTCAACGTTCCTCAACCAGTTACAGAATTTGGATACAGAGTAAAAACTTCTACAATTTTACAGGCAACATATGTGATCATGTGTGATCAAAATACGGTCTTATGCATACGTTTTAACATATTGCTTCCAAGGGAACGAAATAAAAATGGACAGGTACATACGAGATAATATTCTTCTCGAAAAATAATACTCATATTCTTTATTGACTCTTAACTTTCATATATGCTGATCGTTGAAATATTTAATATAGGACGACAGTAAGTCATCCATTTTATATCCTTGAGTTGTGCAGCAAAGCAGCTTTGAAGCATCAATCATATTACCAAATCGAATATGGAAGAATGTATTGCCTGAACTCCACAAACTCAGTTCTGAGTATTCGTATTTTTGAAGAATATCCTGGGAAAACATAAAATATTGTGTTATTCACTTAAATAATTTCATACTCGTATACCAACCTTTGTTTTGGGATCCATAATATGAAATCCTTGCCTATTGATTGCAATTAAAATAATTTCCGGCAAACTATGATCGTTAGTTTGTTTAACCAAGAAAAATGTCGAACCAAACATTGAGAATTTTGAAATCTCTTCGAGAAACATATTCTTTCCTTCAACTTCATCCAAATCGCCAAGTTCTTGTAGAACTGTTGTGATTTCCGTCTTCCAGTCATTGCTTTTTTCCAATGGAATAACATCGATTGGGAGAAGTTTTGGTAGGACTTCATGAATTCTATGCAACGGAACCATGTTTCCACCGTATTGAACACGATATAAGATTCCAGCAATGTAAGCACCCTGCCTTGTAGAGATGTTGTAATATCCATGAAGGTATTTAGGGACTTCCTGGTAAAAGTGGAAAATATGATCAGCATTGAGATCCCTGCCTGGTATCATATCCAACCATAGCTTCTTCATGAAATACAACTCATATGAAAAGAGGTTATTTTCATGAGCCCGTCCTGTCATGATTTCCTTCATGCTTATCACCAACTCGCTAATAAAATCAAATATGTACTCATTTCCTGGAATAGAAAATACCTTATCGCAAATTCGTAGAAACAAACTGAATCCTTCCAGGGATTTTAAGCTAAAACGCTTAGCAATTATGGAACAAAGCTCAAAGCCACGATTTGATGATTTTATTTCAATTTTTTCAGTTGTATTATTAGGAAAATGTATCTGAAAATATTTCAGTTATTTTAAATTTTAAAATATAAATAATAAATTCATTGAAAAAAAACTCACTTCATGATAAATTTTCGTGCAACGATTTTGTATTGCTTCAGTCTCTCTTATAAAAGGTGGATATTTTCGCTGACCACTGGCAAGAGTCTTACGAACTCTCTTTAATGATTCAGCTGCTATAGGATGTGTCCGGGTTCGAAGGAACTCAAAAAGTTCTTTCAACACAAGTGAATTGGGATACATGACTCCCGTTGCAAGCCACATTAAATCCCAACCACGTTCCTCACTATATAGAATCCGATTATCGGTTAATTGTTTCATTAGTTGACAAAAGACTTCATCACGGAGATTTTCATTTTCGAGTGCTGGTCCAAAGATGAGATCTGTATCCACTGGATGTTTTCCTCGTGGAATATCACCCATATACTAAAAGAAAGAAAATGAAAAATCTGTGTATCTAGCTAAAAACATAAAAAGAAAGGGACCTAAAGCAGAACTTTGCGATACTGCAAAACAATTATTCAAAAAGAGCAGGGGCCGAGTTCTGTAAGCGTGAATGGTTTTCCGTGTACACAACACACACTATTCACGCCTAATAAAAGTGTGAATAATTTTTACTGATACATGTTATCTGTCAAAAGATTTAAACTCCTTTTTGCGAAACTGCAAAAATCGATGCGAACACAATTTTCTGTGTACACAGAAAAAACGCACTCTTGCAGAATTGGGCCACGGGCTTTATGTGAGGCTGTCTTAAAATACAAAATACTAGACCCAGTTTCACAATGCATACAAACCTGATTGAGAGTCTCCCATATTTGTCACATAAGTTCAAATTAACCCCAACTTGACTGTGAAACTCGGCCTTTAAAATCCTTAAACTACTTTTTTTTTAAATTAAGTTACCTTTAAAATAAAACCAAAGATCACTACAGATTTTTCGACTAATTCACGATCCCTTTGAAGCTTTTTAAGCAATGGGGCTCTGATTGGATCACGGGAATGACTCCAGAGCTCATCGACAGTCTCCAAATAGAATGGATCGCTAAGAAATTAAAAGAAAAATATAAATCATTCGTATCCATGTCATCAATTTTTAACAGTAATAGCCAAATTAGAATTCAGTTGTCAACTATCAATTTTGAAGTCCCTGCATGAAAAAACACTTCCACGTACTTCATAAGAATTCTAATCCAAAGACGGACTGGAGTCCTTTATTATTTAAAAAAAATTATTTTGTCTTCCAATCCTTGCATTTAGTTGATATCTTTTATTTCTTTAAAGTTTTTCATTATTTGGAGACTTTAACTATTTTGAGTTTCAAATTTGACAAAAGTCTATTTGTCCATCTGCAACTAAAATTCTCTAGATATCACAGAACAGTTAAGGACTGCAAACATTGAAAAATTATAGACCTGATATTTAGTTTCTCATTCTTTTGGAGACTTTTATAATTTCGAAGTCTTATATTTTGAAAAAAAAATTCTATCCACATAAAACAAAAAATTCTCAAAACTAAACTATGCAAAAGAATAAATACTGACGAAATAAGGGTCTTGACATTCAGTTGAAGCGTTTCATTTTATTGGAGACTTTAAATAATTTGAAGTCCGAATTTTTCTATAAACAACGAAAATACTTTGAAAACTTTCACGCAAAAAAAAGCAGAAAACAAATTTCAAAAATGCAGTTTTGAAAATAAGTTGAAATTTTATATTCCTTTGGAGACTTATTATTTTTTTAATACTTGAAAATAATAAAAGTCATGATTAGGAATTCTAATCTTGTTGGATATAGTTTACAGTGGATTTTCGTTGAAAAATTCATGTAAGTTGAACTGAACTTAATACAAATTGCGTCTGACAAAGCCCTCACTATGTCACTGATGAGTTCAAGTGAGTAAGCCGAACGAAACGCCAATTTGTAGGACTAAAGGCCATAAAACGCTATTTTGAATCAATAATTCAACAAGTCCAATCCTTAATGCTAAGTCTTCTACTTGGCTGATTTATTTCAGTAGTATATAGAATTTGTATTTTAAAACCTTCTTATATAGAAACTATGCCTGGCCCCGGGCAAAAAAACTTCCAAAAAATTCATGTAAGTTGAACTGAACTTAATACAAATTGCGTCTGACAAAGCCCTCACTATGTCACTGATGAGTTCAAGTGAGTAAGCCGAACGAAACGCCAATTTGTAGGACTAAAGGCCATAAAATGCTATTTTGAATCAATAATAAAAGTCTCCAAAAAAATATTGGTTCATCTACAACCAAAAACCTATAGAAACCACCTCAAAAGAAAATAAAATATGCATAAATGCGAAAACCACAGCCCTGTTAATCCGTTGAGTGCTTTCATTCACTGGAGACTTTTATTATTTTGAAGCCTTATATCTACAAACGACTTTGAGTCTATTTATAGCTTAAAAACTCTTAAACTCTAGTATGCTGAAGAATAAAAATCTAAGAACTTCAAAAAATTCTATTCTTTATATTTCAATTCACATCTTTTTTCTTTTGGAGACTTTTCTTTTATGTCTTATTTAGTTATTGTTTTTATATTTTCTATATATTAGTGTATATCACTTTATTTCAAAACAGTCAAGTCAATGTCTGCAAAAATTGAAAAATTGAAGTAATGATTTTGAAATAAAGCCGTTCAATCTTTTGGAGACTTTTATTATTTTGAAGTCTTAAATTTAAAAAAAGACTGTCGTTAATCTGTAACTTAAGACACCTAAAAACTGTTACGGGAAAAAAGATTCAAAAGAAAAAATTGCAGTCCTGATATAAAATTTAAATTTTTTCTCTCCTCTGGAGACTTTTCTATTAGAAGGTCTACATTTTGTATAAGACAGTAAGTCCATATACAGCTAAAAAACTCTAGAAACTATCACAAACAAAACTAAAACACTGTGCAAAATTGAAAACAATGCAAATCTGACACTCAGACGAAGACTTCTATTCTCTTGGAGACTTTTACTATTTCGAAGGAAATTTGAAAAACTATGTATGACTAAAAAGCTCTACAGTTTATATTATGATCAAAATACTGTGACGATTTGAAATACTGCTGGGAAAGTGGAAAAGAAGTTTTTCTAAAAGACAAAACACATAAAAGCTTTGGGAAATGCAATTAATGGAAAAAGACGAAAAGTGAAATTCTCGCTTCAAAATCTTTTGTAAAATATGTACATATGTATTTGCTAATTCATATTAAATGTCTCTAAAAAAGTTATTCATCTTTAAATAAATTATTGGTAGTTTAAAATAAACGAATTCTAAACAAAAAACCTTACCTTATGTTCGTTCGAAAATAGTATTCAGCAAACTTTTTCAGAGTATACATTTTCTTCCGTTGTACAGTTGTATAATTCGAGACAGTGCAGTCCTTAGTTCTCAAGACACTTTCTTTAAAAATCTCCAATATCATTTTCGAAGGTTTAACCAAAGTGGCTACAACATTAACAACTTCAGTGGGAAATGCTCCCTTAAGTCCTTTACATTCGCCATGAGCCCAACGATTTTGTTTATCCATCACCATCGATCCAGTGATACCCTTTTCTAAGATTACAAGATCACCTTTGACTAAGGTTAGACGATCTTCAACTCGACTAGATGGTTTATAGTCTTCAATCGCAATTGCGTATTTCGAGCGATTTTTTAAATTAACGAGCATAAAATTGATAAGTTCACTTACATCTTTCGATTCATGACACTTAAAACTGAAGTCTTCTCTTTGAATTGTGTTAATTTGAAGTTCATCATCTTCAACGGTTGATGATACCGAATAGATTTCCGAATATGGTAGCTCAGCTAATACTTGCTCAAATTCATCAATCAAAAATACACCTAAGGAGTTCACAGAAATTACAAGATTATCACTTAAAAGCCTTGGGCCAGTTGTTCGAACTGCTTCAAAAAATCTCGAGAACACCATTGGCCAGGTCAGATGGGCATAAATTGCAACATCCTCTCTGGCAGAGTTTTTGGAAATATTATTTTTTGAGTAATTGACTTTGTTGAAAACGTCGCTTATGAGGTTTTCCCAATTTTTGAATGCTCTTTCTCCAGCGACAAGAAAGTCCTTGGGGACGCAGTTAGGTATGAATGTATGAAGTATCTTAGATAATGGAATAAACCTCTGGTTAAATTTGAAAGATGGAAGCTTTAGTTAACCTTACATTTGGATCAATACTTGGGCCGTACTCTATAAAGTACTGAATAGCACACAACATAGCGACGTCTTTCTCAGACTTGCAGCGATACTCTCCCAAATTCAGTCCTCGAGTAACCTTCAAGTACAGAGTTATAATGATTAAAGATGTAAATTATGAGTTAAAATACCTGTTTATAGACCAAATGCGTTGCAAGCTGATCTTGTGAAGGATCATACCAAGGAGTGAAAAGTTCTTTTCGAAGGAACAACTTCCATGGAGCATTTCGTTCATCATGGCCCTGTTCTTTGGCATATTGTTCACAATTTGAAATAGCATCCATTATGTGTTCATTTTCACAACCCAAAGACAATGTCTTGTCAAACAGGGTTATAATAATCGAGAAGCCAAAACTATCGGTTAGACCCATATTCTCAGCAAGTTGATCAACGACTTCTTTGGATGTTGAGCTCGAGTCAATTTGAAGTCTTTTTATGCTCCCGTCCATAAGAAAGAAGTTCAAAGTGATTGGATATCGTTTTCGGATGGCTTGAAGTTCCAGCCAAGATGGCGGCTGTTTTCGACCTCCATTCTTTAAAAAAAAATAAAAATTTAATAAAATGTCTTTCAAGAAATTAAATTTTTTACCTTGAGAGTTCTATCTAAAGCCTGCTCACAGAATTCTGCAAATTGTTGTGGGCCACTTCGAATAAAGGTCCGAAGGAATTTTTCAAACCTTTGACTCGGTGGTACACAACCCAAACACAATGATAGCAAAATCCATCCTTTGGCCGAAGAGCTCTGACTAGGATTACCAATTAGCTGTTTACAAAGTTGACAAAATATTTCATCTCTAGAAGTAGTACAAGAAAACAAAAACCTCTTAAACTCTGGGAATATTTTCTGACTCAAGATCCACACCTGAGTTGGGGCTTCATAATAGCATGTCCAATTATAAAATGCAACTTCTCCAATTTACTACTTTCACAGCTCAAAGTTTGGTGGTAGTATTCAACTTCCTCGTTATTATTTAAAGCATTACGCAAAACTTGTGGTAGCTTAGTTTTTCTTTTCAAAGTCTTATGAATAAGACGATTATGCTGTTCACCACCACCACCACTCATGACTTCCGAGTTATCCCACTTCTGAATATCCTTATTAGTATGGCCATTGATTTTCGTCAAATTAGCTACTAGTCTCTGCATTATCGGAGAATTCAGAGATTGTCTTTCGACTTGTTCTTGAAAATATTCATCATTTCTAGCTTCTTCAATATCGCCCATAAAACGTAGAATCATTATCCAGATAGCCTTTAAAATAAATCAATAAAGAATTGTTCTGATATAGACCGAGAGCCCACAGCAGATTTAGGGTGTGAACGATAGCAAAAAAAGAAGTATAGGCGTCGAAAGCTTCATTAAAGACTATTAAAAAAATCAAAGTCTTGCAGCCCACAACTGGGGCCTTTGCGAGAAACAGTGCAGTCGAAAAAAAAAATGTATGCAACTTCGAGGAAAATCGTGTTAGCCAAAATTGGTTTTCACCCCTCCCTAGATAAGCTCCGCGGATCCCATATCACGGAATTTGAGACCATTTGAGTGTTTAGTTTGCCCTGCCAGACTGTTTAAAAAAAACCGTTTTTCACTTAGAATTTTGAATTTTTTAAACGGTCCGGTAGAGCGAACTATACACTCAAATGGTTTCAGATTCCATGATATGTGATCCGAGGAGCTTCTCAAGGGATGAGTGAAAACCAATTTTGGCTAACACGATTATCCTCGAAGTTGCATTCATATTTTTTTTTCGATGCACTGTTTCTCGCAAAGGCTCCAGTTGTGGGCTGCAAGACTTTGATTTTTTTAATAGTCTTTAATGGAGCTTTCGACACCTACATATACTTCTTTTTTTTGCTATCGTTCACACCCAAAATCTGCTGTGGGCTCTTAGTCTAATAGTTAAAAGATAAGGAAATTAGCTTGTTTTGCAAACCTGAGCTGATATTTCATCATTTGGAAGAGGATGATGAAGTAGAGACTTTTTCAATGGCAAATTACTAAAATGATTTGTAGCTTTTGAATGAAAATACATGGCTGCAAATCTTGAAAAACTATAATCCGATGTTTTCAGGTCAATTTGTTTCATTTTAGGCATTCGAATCGTTTTACCAGAAAATTTGGAAGGTCGTGAGTACTGAAAAACAAAGTTGACAATTTAATGAACATCAAAATAAAACTATTAATCCATTTTAGCTTAACAAAAAATAATGTGGAAAAGCATTAAACGCATACAGATTTATTTATATACACATTTTGGAGACTGATGAGTAAGGTTACAATGCCTTTTAACGCCGAATAGAGCCAACGCGTTAAGATGTTGAATGGTTAACGTAATAGATTTCTCTTTTTGGTACTTTATTTGACTCAAGGGCGTTGTAACTAAAATTGATGTTCCCATCAATTTTAGTAATGTTTTATGAATAAGGATTTACGCAAAGTTGAATAGAGCCTTAATAAGGCCTTATATACTGCGTAACTATTCACCCGTTTAGAGGTGTTTTAGAGAATTCTTGTTAATACAGCTGATAAAGATTTACAGCCCTATCAATAAAAACTGCTCAAATAGCTTCTAATTCACAAATTAACTAAAACGTCAATCAGAAGTTAGTTCACGAATTAAAATTTCATATCAATAAAAATATAAATTGCTAATCCACGTTAAGTTCAAAAACTTAACGAAAATCTACTACAATCAACAAGAACTCTGCTCTTTCCAAAGACTATTTATGGAATTGCACATACACTTTCTCACTAAATGTGAACTTTCGCACATACACTCTCTCATTTGAGGCTGTAGATAGCATGTGTGTCACAAGCGTCTGTTTCTTTTTATCTCTAGTTTTTGGCAACAATGACAGAAGTATTTTTAACTTAATTACTCGTTTAATGTACCTACTTTGGTGAGTTAGTTTAATGCCATGAATTTTGATTTATTGATATGATTTGACACTTAAATCACTGATTAAAGATAATTTGTGTTTCATTTGCGTTTATGAATACCGGGGTTAGTTTTTATACAGTTACATTTCTAATGGCTGTTTTACGGCTGTTTTATAATGCCACGTTGGGCGTCGCGTTGAAAGATTTGCCTGTCAACGCAAAAGTTCAGGCATAGGAATTTCTGTTTAGTGTTTACAATAGCCGTTTTCCTTTGGAGGTGGCGAAGTACTTACGAGTAGATGAAAACCCTAATCTAGTACTACCAACTGCACATGCTCTGATGCGCGAGTAGATACATTTTACATGGGAAAGCAGTTTGATGTGTTCCATTGAAAAAAGGTGGCAAGGTACTTGCAAGTACTTCGCCACCTCCAAAGGAAAACGCCTAATGACGCGTTGAGCATTATGTTACGATGTTGCATCCATTAGAAGGTACACGAACCAACGTAATGTAAGCGGCTGCAACGCGAAAGTAGAGATTATTCAACTTTTGCGTGCGTTTTGACATTTCGATTTCAATTTTGGTATGTGGCCATCTTGTGTTGAAAAAAGTTTTAATTTTTTTGCTCGATTTATCTCGACGCGGCTGTAGCGGCGCTTATTAAATGTAACGTACGCATCGCGAACGCGAACTCGTCATTGTAAAACAGCCATAACAGAGACAAATTTGAAGAAAGTCATACAACACTGAATTAATTCTTTAATCTTTTTACTTATAGAAAAGTTGTTTGATCATATTTTTAAATACAATACTCTAATCGAGAGCAGTACCTTTGTACATGTAGATATGCAAATTTTCAAAACAATTTTTTAATCCCTTTATGATATAAAAATGTCAAAATACTTTTTCAGAAACAATACTGCCAAGGTCGGTAAACTTTTCGATTTTTTCAATTGGCGTCTCCTGTAGAATAACACGCTGATGAGTGGGGCGGCCCGCGAGCAATATTTTTGTTTGTTTGCTGTTTATTCTTAGACCACTTCACTCTCCCTTCAGTTGCAGTGTTTGGCAGCCTTTCAAGCGGTCTCCATTGAATGCCTTGTCGTTCCGCTGTATACCAAGACTGGCCGTCAATACATGATCCATCGCCAGCAGAAAGAGAAGTGACGATAGAAACTTCCGTTGAATCACACCCTGTTGCACTACGAAAGAATCGAATAGCTGCATATTGTGTTTGTGTAAAACAAAACACCTTGCGTTGTTGCAGGACTCTCTAATAATGACAACAATTTCTGGGAGAATTCCTCTACCAAGCAATGACAAAGACATACAATAAGGCCGGATTTACACGACTGGAAAGCTGCCACTATAATGACAAAAACAATGAATTTGTCCATTCTTTTGTAGTTGCTTTTGTCATTATACTGGCAGTTTTCTAATCGTGTAGAATAGAATAGAATAGAAAAGACTTTATTATATACAATTTTTTTTTTTTTTTCACATTTACAATATTTGATTACAGTCATTAATGACCTGGTTGAGAACCGTCGGTCAGATTGACAGAATTCATATTTAATTTAATATTAACAGTGTGTTGCATAATTTGTTTAATTCAGTTAATAAAAATAAATAAAAAAAGGAGAATTTAAACAAAATAAAAAAGAGAATTGAATGAAAATGGAAAATTAAACTTAAAAGCTTTCTGTTAAAATTCTATTTCTGTACACCAATGCAGTTCGAATAAATCTATACAGCTTCTCCCAGCCTAGAGCCCCATTCAGTATGTGTAATACTTCTTCATTTTCCAGTTGGACCTTTCCGAAAAAGTTGCGGCGGATTTCTTTAAGAATTGGGCATAAGCCTAGAAAGTGTGCGATATTTTCTCTTTCATGCATGTTACAGATTTCACAATGCAGAGGAAGATCCGGTCTATGAGGAATGAAGTTCAGAGGAAGTATTTCCCCTCTGGCTCGTAGAATTAATGAAATCATTTCTGAGGAGTTTTTGTCGTTGAAGTAGTTTAATTCACCCAGATTAAATTCAAGCTTGCTATAAAATTCTCTATACTGCGATGCTTTGGCCTGGTTGATATACTCCAGTCGGTACTTTTCGTCTAATTTGGAAATAAGGTAGTAAAGACTTCTCTTAAAACCCGTTAGATCATCCATATCCAAATCTATCGGTTCATCCACGGAATTGAAAAGATCAGTCCACGTTCGCACAAAATTAAGCTGGTTCTGGATGAGATATTTTAAAATTCGATGGACTAGCCTAGATGGGTTCATTAGAAGTATTTTGAGCACGTAATCGAAATGGATCTTGAGGGAGTCAATAAACATCGGTGGCACCCCTGTTTCAATATGCAGCATATAATTTGGTGTCGTAGAAGGAAGAGCAAAAACTCTCTTTATGAAGAAACGCAAAGATTTTTCAACATCCTCATATTGTTTGTAGCCCCACACTTGCGAAGAGTAAAGCATAATGGATTTTGATACAGCTTGAAACAATTTGTATTTTGACGAGTGGTTAATAGCTTTGTTTTGTATGCATTTCTTCCATGATACACAAATGGCAGCCTTGGCTTCTTGAAGTTTTAATTTAACGTGTTTTTTCATGCAAAGATTACTTGATATGGTCACTCCGAGGTACTTGTACTCTTTAACCACTTCAACATCTTGTCCCTGATAGATCCATTTTTCATTTCTGGCGAATCTTCCATGTCCTTTTCTAAATATCATTACCTTTGATTTATTTAAGTTTACCGTTAAGTTCCAGGTATCGCAATATCTTTCTAAATTGACCATCATTTGCTGTAGATGAATAGGAGATTCTGATAAAAGAACGATGTCATCAGCGTATAGTAAACCCGGAACGTTCTCTTCGGCAATAGTCACCCCTCCTCTCACGTGGTCCATTAAATCTTCAATAAATAGAGTGAATAAGAGAGTACTCAACGAACACCCTTGTTTAAGTCCCATTGAAGAACTAAATTCATCGGAAAGATTTTCACCGTCCCATATAGATACCGTATCCGTTGCATAAAGAGCTCTTAAAGTATGGACTATTTTGGAAGAGATGCCGATATTAAACAGTTTAAAAAACAGGGCCTCCCTGTCAATGCTGTCAAATGCTGCCTTAAAATCTACAAAAAAGGCGTAGACTTTCTTACCTCGGTAAAGATATACTTCTGCAATATTTATGAGCAAAAATACTTGGTCCATTGTCGAGTAACCTGCTCGAAATCCAGCTTGAAATTCACTTAGCTTTGAGTTGTCACTTACCCATGCTGTAAGCCTAGAAAATAGCATACTTGTAAACAATTTCATAGCCGCGTTCAAAAAAGAAATCCCACGGTAGTTATTTGCAACAGATGGGTCTCCTTTTTTATATAATGGAAAAATAACGGAAGACAAAAAATTTGATGGAATATCTTGAGACTCGAAAATTTGGTTGTAGCAGCTCAAGAGTGTGGATAAGAAATCTGACGACGCATACTTGAAAAATTCAACCGGTATTCTATCCGTTCCTGCTGCCTTATTGTTTTTTGCTCTATCTAAAGCTGTATTCAATTCCTCTTCAGAAAAAGTTGAGTCCAGAAAATCATCCTCTATCAGTGGTGACGCATATTGAAATTTTGAAGATCTGCATTCAGTATTGAGCAACGACAAAAAGTAATCCTTTAAATCTGATGCCTTGAGGTTACACGCAATAGTGAGCTTAGCTCCACTTATTATTTTCATGGCCTTCCAGAATTCAGCAGAAGATTTTGCCATTAACAGCGAGTCAACTACACTTCTATTGTACTCTCCCTTTTTCTGTAAGCACAGGATTTTATATTGTTTGTTGGATTGTGTGTAGCATTCTTTAAAAATGGGCTTATTAAGTGAGCGGAATAAGGTAAGAAATGAAAATGAAAGATTCCGAGCATTTTCACACTCCTTGTCAAACCAGTTTTGGTTATACCTTCGGGGTTTAACAAAAGTTGACTGAAGTGGATGTGCCTGCTTTATAACACTAAGCAATTCATTCATATCCGGAACTGGAGATATTTCCTTGAGCGAAGCAACTTCCAAGTTTAAACGATGCTGGTAGTTCTGTTGATAATTATTACTCCATTTTAATTTAGGTGGCAATTTCAACTCCGTTGTTGTAGTTGAAGAAGGAAGGTTTGTATTAACTGAAATCGCTAAGGGCATATGTTCAGAGAATGTTTTGGGTTCCACTTTAAAGTCAACAACCATATTCAGCCAGTTACCGGCAGCAACGCAGTAGTCTATGATAGATTGACCTGAAGATCTAATAAATGTATATTCTCCTGCGGTATCTCCTGCACTTCTACCATTCAAAACTATAAAATTAAAGGAATCACAGAGCTCCAAAAATTTACTTCCTCTACTGTCCTTTCGGATGTCTTTTGATGCACGTGAATAATTGAAAAACGGTGGGTTGAATGAAGAGTATGGAGGCCAACCAATTTCGTTTCCTATCCGTGCGTTAAAATCTCCTAACAACAAGAGATTGGGTTCTTGTAACTGCACAAGTAAATCTTCCAGCTGCTCAAAGTCTTCAGTCCAATGGTTGCAATTCAGATATATTGGCACGATAAAGTGTTTTATTCCCTGGTCTAAATAGGAAATGATGGAGGTTTCACCAGTTCTCTCAAATTTTAAAATGTGTTTGAGATGACTTTTAAAACCTACCACCGTTCCACCACTTGCTCTTCCAAAATGATGCGTTCTACACGCAGAGGTCCATGCGAGTTCGTATCCATTAAACATGTTATTAAATTGCTCGAATTGATTTTCGACTAAAAATGTTTCTATTAATATGAAAATATCAAAATCTCTTATAAAATTAAAAAAATCAGGGTACATAAGCTTGTTTTTAAGTCCTGAAGTATTGTAGCTTAAAATTCTAAAGTTCAGATTATTTTTATTTTTAATACTTTTTTTTGAAAATAACTGCTGACCGACGGACGGAAATCATTGGGAAGCGTTTCCGGAACTTGCTGCTTTTGGGTGCTCGACACTAGATGGCGCCGGGTTATTATAAGAGGCAGAACTGACAGCTCCATTGACAACTTCTGACATTTTACCTCCATGAGTTGTATTATCATTATTGTTTTTGTTTTGTTCAATCTGAGTTTTTAGATTATTTAAAACTTTATATTTTTCACTCAAAAGTACAAATCCATCTTTATCTCCACATCTTAGACCGAGGTTGTTGTCCCAGGTAAAAAAAGAGCCGTCGATTTCCAGACGATCATCTCTGAGGGATGTTTTTATGTCGGGGAGCTTGGATTTTATCGCCGCCTGAGTTTGCACCAATGATCTTCTTTTCCGACGAACATTGAAAGGCAGGTCCTTATGTATGAAGATATTTGTGCCTTTCAGCTTACTGGACTTCTTAAGTATATTATTTGCCGCAGACCGATTAGATAGTTGCACCACAACATTAGCCATGCCCAATTTATGGCATTTGACCGGGTAAGCTTCCTTCACCGCTCCTACAAATTCCACATCAAGAAGGCCGTCACACACCTCTTTTGCTTTGGTGATGGATGTTTTTGAATCATCACTGGGCATGTGAACGATGAGGTTGCTTTCAGTTTCCCTTTTTAAAAGTTTATCGAGCTCAGATTCAAGGTGCGCATTTTGCGACTCCAAATAAGCTATTTTTGCCGCACATTCTGTTTGTTTGGCTCGCAATTCAGATATTTCATAGCCCAATGATGCAATGTCATCCTTTGTGGCCAAATTGCTTAAATTTCTTTCGAAGAGGCTGTTAAGTTCGGCAATAGTCATGTTGCTCACCGTGCTCATGGTGGAATTTATTTGCTGACGTTTTTCTGCTCCAAAAGAATCGGGAGATGTTGCAGCGATTCCTCTTTTATTCATTAGCTAAATAGCAACTTTATGTGATGATAAACAAAATTAAGAGTTTAATTTTCAAGTTGGTTGGTTTCAATAACTATTTTGTTCACTTTTTTTCGGGAGCTTAATATGCAACGAACTCACAGTTTTGACAATCAATCTGTCAATCTAATCGTGTAAATCCAGCATAACACGAATATTATTGTAGAGAAAAAAAATCAACCTGAAATTGGTTTTCATTGCTGAACTTACACGACTGACAAATTGGTATAAAAGTTTGAATTTGTCCATTTCTGTCATACAAACAGTATTGAGCTGTTAACCTCGTCTGCCATTTTTCTGTTGTCTTTTTATTTGATTAATTTTTTACTTCAAATGTGTTCAGAGCTTATGAATATTCTGATCTATTAATCCTGGGGCTACAAGAGGCAGTACTGGCTAGCTAGTTTCAATCCCTCATCCCTATCACGGGCACCAAAAAATCCTGCCAGACTTTTGTATCTGATGTCAAGATGCATGAACCTACAGACCATCATACTTATTTTTTCGTTATGCGTTGAAACCAAAAATAAGCAACCAGCTCTAAGGCTATTTGGTATTTTCAGGAAAATGAGATGTCGAAAACCTCAGAAAATTTTGCTCCGTCAAAAAGTGAGCAAGTGGATTCAACATTTTTTCCTCAGTAACTTACGTGAGATATTTTTCTGAGGAATCCTGTTCAAGAGACTAAGATTTCTGAGGTCTATAGCGTTTTCATTTGGTATTCCGGAAGAAGCCTCCGGAGCTGAACAAGTTGCAACCCTTTTCTTTATTCTGAAGTTTGGGCTTATTTGTATTTGTGCACTTGGCTGTTGCATTTTGGAGATATGAAACATGCACCCAGCTGTTTCCCGGAATATTAATATTCCCCAATGACAGCAACGAATGTCTCCAACTTGGATTTTTACTTTGAGTAAACTCCTCACCTTGGTAAAAATTCCACATCATGGTATAAAAATAACGATAATGGAGAGGATGAATTGTTTGGTCTATTCATTTTTTTATAATTGGTTTCTTTCAACTCCGAATTTTGTACAATACACAATCGCAATTCCAAAATCAAATAACAAAAAATTACCTTTGACAATTGTGACGTTTCAATTGTGCGCATGTATGTGTGCTTCTGGTTTTGATTCTTTCTTCAGATCCAGAATCGTTTTTCTCTTCTTTTCAGAAGAAGAACTGTCATCTAGTGCCAAACGAACGTTTTCAGAAGCATTCGGAATGCTTCCGGATGACCAAACGAAAACGCTAAGAACTCATTTTCTGAACATGCCTAATGTTATTTGGTAAAGAGTTCTATTGAAAGCTGTTTTCGAAATCGTCAACTGATCGTGATTTTTTGACGCATATATTGCTATCATCAAATATGCAACTCTCCTATTCGCACAAATTTTTTTCATCAACGTCGGTCAATTTTATTGCAAATGCAACGAACACGTTTTCTAGCTTCTCAATATCTTTTCCGTCAACTCAATTTTTTTTAACTGCAGAATTGCCTTACCATCAATTGCAGAGCAATAAATTCACATTGGAGATCTGCAAACGATGATAATCCCGCCTGTTAATTTTCAGAGCTTAAAGTCCACATCGAATAAAGCAAAATTTTTAGGTAGTTGTTATTTTTTCAATCAAATAACAGTTCTTTGAGTGGCACGCTTCGGGGGTTCAAAGGATCTTTACTCCCTCCTAGGGAGTTCACGAATCTACGTTGATCTTGCTAAGGGTATGTTCAATCGTCAGGCAGGCGTGAACAGTTTTCTTGGACAGCAGTACTGTCACACTGCCACACTTATATCCTTTTTTACTGATACACGGTTTACACTGTCACTCTCGAAACTAAATATAACCAAATACGTCTGAATGTCACACTATCTAGGCATGTCTCACCATTCCCTTTTAGTTAACCTTTTTTGAAAAATTAAACCTCTTAAGCTTAGATTAGATGGTCAACGACCAACGTAAATGGTCAACGCATTGACTCCTTGACGTCATCAGAAACACTGTCAACGTAGACTGTGTCAACGCATGAAACATTGATGGCTGTTTTACAATGCCGCGTTGGGCGTCGCGTTGAAAGATTTGCCTGTCAACGCAAAAGTTCAGGCATAGGAATTTCTGTTTAGTATTTACAATGACGCGTTGAGCATTATGTTACGATTTTGCATCTATTAGTAGGTACACGAACCAACGTAACGTAAGCGGCTGCAACGCGAAAGTAGAGACTATTCAACTTTTTCGTGCGTTTTGACATTTCGATTTCAATTTTGGTATGTGGCCATCTTGTGTTGAAAAAAGTTTGAATTTTTTTGCTCGATTTATCTCGACACGGCCGTAACGCTTGTTAAATGTAACGTACGCATCGCGAACGCGAACGCGTCATTGTAAAACAGCCAGACGCTGTCCCAAAATGCGTTGACGTGTTATCTGTGTCAACGCATTTGGTATCCTCTGTGACACGTGAAACTTTGACGATTACACTACTTGACCATATCCAAACATATGAACGTTGACGCGAAGTTGACAAGAGCTAAATTGAATCATTTTGTACGTTGACGATCACAGGACATTGACTGCGGTGTTATCGAACAATACAATGTGGATGAATAAAAAAACCTCTTGAAGATCAGACATTTTTGAAGTTTTTTTACTGCTCAGGAAAAAGGTAATTTTAGGGCAGTTGGGTGACATTTAAATCGAAATACACTTTTGTCGTCAAAATATAGTTCATCCTCCATCTGTCAAGCCTTCAACTGTTAAGTTCCATGGAAGAATGGCTACGATGTCGATGGATTAAAAAACAGCTAAAAAATCAGAAACTTTTAAAGTTTTCTTACTGCTCCGGAAAAAATGATTTTAGGTCAATTGGGTGACATTTGCTTCGAAATATACTTTTCCTGCCAAAATAAAGTTTGTCTTTTATCTGCCAAGCCATCAACTGTCAAGTTCTATTGAAGGACGGCTACGATGTCGATGGATTAAAAAACATCTAAAAAATCAGAAATTTTAGAAATGTTTGTACTGCTCCGGAAAAAATTGATTTTTGGGCAATTTAGTGACATTTGGATTGAAATATACTTTTGCCCATTGTATATAAATTCTATAGTATTCTCATGAAGAAAATAAGCTCGTGGCCATCTATGCGTTCAAATGTAATACTAATTTTTGTTAAGGGATCTCGGTAAGGCGATCATAGCGAACCTATCGACCAAATGTCTACCTACAAAATCGTGTTTCATGAGAATACTATAGATTGGATATACAATGCTTTTGCCGTCAAAGTATAGTTCGTCCCCTTCACTGTCAAGGCATCAACTGTCGATGTTTAAAAATACTCAAAAATAAAAAAAATTTGAAATTGAGATGAAGGTCAACGCAGAGTACGTTGACATGGCAGAAAAAGCCGATGTGTTAACGTAAAGATACAGTCAACGAGTTGTTGAGTAATCTGTCATAGTGTCCTAACTGCGTTGACAGGGTGATTACACGGCCAACAAAAATAGTCAACGCATTGACCCTTAAATTCGTGTCAACGAGAGTGGAAACGCAGCCGTCAACGCATGGAGAGTATTCTGCGTTGACGATCACACGACAAGACAACTTTGGGACAGAATTTTACGTTATTTTGACGTCAGAGGGTCAATGCGTCGATTGTCTAATCATAGCTTTATTCATTTTTGAAGTTTTATTTATTTTAATTTCAACATGCTGTCCGTAGAGATTTTGATACGTTCGAGATTTTGCTCTCCGAAACTTTGTAATTCGAGATAAAACATATTTTTTTCGAGATTTTGTCCGTTCGAGATTTTTGTCATTCGAGATAATAAAAAAATAATCCCAAAAAAAAAAGTAGGTAAATAAAATCATCCAAGATGGTTTTCAAAGCAAGAGTTTCTCTTCAATTTTTAAAATCCAATAATTTTGGAAAAAGTTCTTCTAGTTCCTATGGGTTTTTTTTAAGTTAGAAGCTAACCCGCATTTTAACCTATCTTGTTTTTACTGTCAGCAAACCCAATTAAGCTATTGTGTGTGTGTGTGTGTGTGAATTTTTTAAATCTTTTCAGTGCATTCAAAACCAATTTTCCAAAACATTAAAAGCATACAAAAGATCGACAACTTGATGACATTGATTTGTAATCCAAGCACAAAACAATAATAACAACACAAAACCCATTTTTTTTGTCATATGTAAAATTAACATATATTTCACAGTCATGAATAATGCTATAACAATCATTAATTATATTTAAATTTTTAAACAATAAATTATATTGCATATTTACATACATAATTACAATTTTTTTTTCAATTTATCTAAAGCTTTATTTTATTTTTTTAAGTTTATTTGATAACAGAGTGCAATGTATTTAAAAAAAGATGATTCGAGGTGTGTAGACTATTTACAGAAAAAGGCGATGATGGAACTATATAGAACTAAAGGGTTAGGGTACGGAAGTCAATTTTTTTGGTTTTAACATGATAATGGATATGCGCGCCACCTCTACAGCCTTGATTCATATGAATATGAATTCACAGGACGAGACAAAAGCTTACTGGGTACAGGTTTCTTGTTAAGAGCATTCTTCTCAAAAAAGTTAAGCCTATCTCTTACATTTGGTCCAGATGGCTCATCAGCTGTGTCCAAGAATTGAAAAGCTTGATTTACTTCACTATCGAAATCGAAATTAAGGTTAAATTCTTCAGGTGTTTTTGGCTGTTTATGATGATTATTCACTGAATTAACAAAATTCTTATTAAGTTCACTAAGTCGCTGATTGTAATTTGCTGTAGCTTTGGCCTTCCAATTGCGATCGCCAGAGTTTTGATATTGTTTTTCCTCCAAAACTCGAAGAATTTTTATCCTTTTCAATTCGTGTTGCTTATCCGATGACACGGTAAGGAATTTCTTGCGAAGTAAGTAACCTCGACAATGGGCTTGAAGTCTGATGACACTTTCTCGCATCATTGTGAATTTGTATGTGAGTTGACGAGATCTAATGCAGGCTTGAAGTCGATGTACTCCCTGTCGAATGGTTAGGAAATTTCTTCGGATTTGTCGACTGCGCCAATGCTTTTGAATAACTATGGCTGCATCACGATACCTTGTTAGCCATCGTTTGAAAAGAACTTTTCTAAAGCCACGTTGAATTAGAGTTATTGACTGGAGAATAGTACGCGATCTTTCTTTCTCCAAGAACGTATCGGAGATGTACTTGAGGAAAACCTTGCGTTGTCCGAATTGATAGTCAGAGTTAGGTGGTAGTATTTCCTTGCAAATTCTTTTTGCTGCCACCAGACAGTCGGTCTTATGAGCTGGTTGTAAGCCTGGCAAGAGAAGCCGATATCGCTCAACAAACTCGGCGAAAGTATGTCGAATTGGATAGCCAGCTCGGCGAATACGTGCTGTTTCCATCATGCCGGAGTATCGAAGTTGACGAACAACAAGCTCACTGTCAAAGTCCTGAAAATGAAAAATTAAGTTAAGTTTTGATTTGAAAGAAGTGAAATATCACCAGTTTATACTTCTGAAATCTGTAAGGTCTGCTTATTTTCAAAAGGGCTGACGTGAATCCGTTTGAAAGAAATTTCATTCCAATTATAAGGGAATGTTTTAAGAATTTCTAACGAACGGATACGTCAACAGGGCCGATGAAAACGATTATAAGAAATGTTTTGAATTGACTAAGGGCAGTAATTATCAAGCGCTAATTGAGATAAGAAACTATAAACCTAGTTCATAAGCTATAAGAACCGATATTTGTATGACGCTTATGAGTGGGCACAACCTGAAAAACTTTGTCAAAGACTTTGGATAAAACTTCTGTTTGTTAACTACCTAGAGTTATGTCAAAGTTCGTATTAAAAAAAAAATATATACTGATATTGATAAAATTTGTCAGTTTTGAGTTATGGACCTCATACTCTTAAAAGCGCTTGGTAATCACGGCCCCATAGTCAATTATTGATGGGATTTTCAATTTATCAAAAGTATAAACTGGTTTTTATGTCAATTTTCTTACATTACGAGCTTTCGATTCATTTGGTTTGATACAACGTATAAAGAATGGATGACTTGACGAAAGAGTTTTCATCAAAGAATCTAAAGAAGTACGGAATTTAAATGACAAAGTCATTTGTTTCTTCATCGCATCTGTATTTAATTCAGAAGAAAAAATGTCCAAAAGATATTTGTTGGTAGATTTGGCAACCATTTCACGAAGATCCATGCTAAACGAATCCCGATTCTTCTCGAGAAAGCCTGAAAATAAATTAAATAAAAAAATAGATTTAAACTTTAAAGACTAACTATCTTCTATGAGTACTAAAGCAAGTTATGGTTTGAGATGAAAGCTTTAATGTACAACTTGTGTAACCACTTGTAAAAAACTGATGTACTTATTATTTTTTTAATCTTTGACGAAAGCCTTTAATCTTAACTAAAGTTCCAAAATAGCTTTTTATGGCCTTTAGTCCTACAAATTGGCGTTTCGTTCGGCTTACTCACTTGAACTCATCAGTGACATAGTGAGGGCTTTGTCAGACGCAATTTGTATTAAGTTCAGTTCAACTTACATGAATTTTTCAACGAAAATCCACTGTAAACTATATCCAACAAGATTAGAATTCCTAATCATTAAGCTGGAAGTTTTTTTGCCCGGGGCCAGGCATAGTTTCTATATAAGAAGGTTTTATAATACAAATTCTATATACTACTGAAATAAATCAGCCAAGTAGAAGACTTAGCATTAAGGATTGGACTTGTTGAATTATTGATTCAAAATAGCTTTTTATGGCCTTTAGTCCTACAAATTGGCGTTTCGTTCGGCTTACTCACTTGAACTCATCAGTGACATAGTGAGGGCTTTGTCAGACGCAATTTGTATTAAGTTCAGTTCAACTTACATGAATTTTTCAACGAAAATCCACTGTAAACTATATCCAACAAGATTAGAATTCCTAATCATTAAGCTGGAAGTTTTTTTGCCCGGGGCCAGGCATAGTTTCTATATAAGAAGGTTTTATAATACAAATTCTATATACTACTGAAATAAATCAGCCAAGTAGAAGACTTAGCATTAAGGATTGGACTTGTTGAATTATTGATTCAAAATAGCTTTTTATGGCCTTTAGTCCTACAAATTGGCGTTTCGTTCGGCTTACTCACTTGAACTCATCAGTGACATAGTGAGGGCTTTGTCAGACGCAATTTGTATTAAGTTCAGTTCAACTTACATGAATTTTTCAACGAAAATCCACTGTAAACTATATCCAACAAGATTAGAATTCCTAATCATTAAGCTGGAAGTTTTTTTGCCCGGGGCCAGGCATAGTTTCTATATTAGAAGGTTTTATAATACAAATTCTATATACTACTGAAATAAATCAGCCAAGTAGAAGACTTAGCATTAAGGATTGGACTTGTTGAATTATTGATTCAAAATAGCTTTTTATGGCCTTTAGTCCTACAAATTGGCGTTTCGTTCGGCTTACTCACTTGAACTCATCAGTGACATAGTGAGGGCTTTGTCAGACGCAATTTGTATTAAGTTCAGTTCAACTTACATGAATTTTTCAACGAAAATCCACTGTAAACTATATCCAACAAGATTAGAATTCCTAATCATTAAGCTGGAAGTTTTTTTGCCCGGGGCCAGGCATAGTTTCTATATAAGAAGGTTTTATAATACTAATAGGACTAAAGGCCATAAAAAGCTATTTTGAATCAATAATTCAACAAGTCCAATCCTTAATGCTAAGTCTTCTACTTGGCTGATTTATTTCAGTAGTATATAGAATTTGTATTATAAAACCTTCTTATATAGAAACTATGCCTGGCCCCGGGCAAAAAAACTTCCAGCTTAATGATTAGGAATTCTAATCTTGTTGGATATAGTTTACAGTGGATTTTCGTTGAAAAATTCATGTAAGTTGAACTGAACTTAATACAAATTGCGTCTGACAAAGCCCTCACTATGTCACTGATGAGTTCAAGTGAGTAAGCCGAACGAAACGCCAATTTGTAGGACTAAAGGCCATAAAAAGCTATTTTGAATCAATAATTCAACAAGTCCAATCCTTAATGCTAAGTCTTCTACTTGGCTGATTTATTTCAGTAGTATATAGAATTTGTATTATAAAACCTTCTTATATAGAAACTATGCCTGGCCCCGGGCAAAAAAACTTCCAGCTTAATGATTAGGAATTCTAATCTTGTTGGATATAGTTTACAGTGGATTTTCGTTGAAAAATTCATGTAAGTTGAACTGAACTTAATACAAATTGCGTCTGACAAAGCCCTCACTATGTCACTGATGAGTTCAAGTGAGTAAGCCGAACGAAACGCCAATTTGTAGGACTAAAGGCCATAAAAAGCTATTTTGAATCAATAATTCAACAAGTCCAATCCTTAATGCTAAGTCTTCTACTTGGCTGATTTATTTCAGTAGTATATAGAATTTGTATTATAAAACCTTCTTATACTTAACTAAAGTTTCTATTGACGATTCAAAGCCCAAACTGTGATCATACCTCTGCCTACCACCAACGATTTTCAAATTCCGTTGTAGAAGTCCACAATTACCGTTACCAACGACTTTAGAAAAGAGGGCGTCATTTGGCATCGGACCCAAAGAAATATTAATTTACCGCTCCGGCTCCCTACGTTTCTGGCCTTCCACAGAAGCCATAACTGGTGAGGTACAGAATGCTATTTTTATATGAGTTTTTCTATAGAATTATAGAACGTGAACGACCAGAAGAAAAACAGAGTCATGCCATAGTAAGTATAGTAACAATCAAGTACTTGGTATTTTTTCAAGAACTTACGCTCCAGAATTGACAGTGGAAGTCGAGGTTTTAAGTAAAAAGCTTGTGTCATCTACTACCTCAGATTGTGATTAAGTATAACATTTGCTACCTTCAGACTGTGATTTAGTGACTTTTGCAATCTCTGACTGTGATTTATTGACATCTGCTGTCTCAAACTCTGACTAGGGCCTGATAACACTATTCTTTTTTTTTCGTTCCTTTCTTCTATCGTCTATTTGACAGGAACGTACCTTCGTGATTACACACAACGAAATGTCGTGATTTTGACATTTGGTTTATTTATTGGAAAATAGACAGTAAAAATAATTAGAAGTATTTTTAATCACTTCTTGTTCAGATTCATCCCAATTTAATTTTGAAAAACAATTTTTAAGGCTCTCCCAAACCGATTCGAAACATTCACCGATGAAAGTTTGTTGTTATTTAGCATTGTGTGTCTATCATACTTTGTATCGTTCCGAATGATTCTCGCATTGGTTTGGGAGAGCCTTTAAACTCATAATTTAAAGTTTCTAAGCATCCTAAGCCTCTTATCCTTTGTCAAATCATAAACGTCAAACTGTTCAAGCGAAAAATGTCTTAAGATTTTCATACGTGCTTTCACTTGGTTTCCCCTATATTTCTATAACCCATCACCTAATGTGTCAGAAACACGAAAGACGAAACAACCGAAAAAACGAATAGTGTAATCAGACTCTAAGTGATTCTGCTATCTCAAATTGTGATTTTGTGACGTCTGCATCCTGCTATTGTGATTGTGACGTTTTCTATCTTTGAAAGTGATTTATAGTGACGTCTAGATTCTCGTCTGTGGTTAATTGGCGTCTGCTATCTAAAAGCTAAAACTATGATTTAGTGATGTCTGCTTAATCAGACTGTGACCCTGATATTTCAAGCTGCGTAAAGTTATGCTAACTTTACACAGCTGCTATCTCAGATAGCTTTAGATAACGCTATACAAAGTTGTGAGTTAGTATGAACATTTTATTTAATTTCTTAGATCTGAAAAACTAATTGGACATTGGTGAATACTGAATAAATAACCTCAAATTAATTAAATTAGTTAATCCAGAATTCTATGGCCATACCTCAGCCAGTGAAAAAAAAACCGAAGTGTCCAACTGTCAAAAATCTATCAACACATAATCAGCCGCATTCATTAGAATTCACTAAAATGCATACCTCTCAACGGGTGAATAGTTACGCAGTGTATAAGTCCTTAATTCGGCTCTATTCATTGTTGCGTAAATCGTTATTCATAAAAATATTGAAAATCCTTATTTTACAACCATATTTAACCTCCAAACGCGTTTAGCTAACAATGGCTCTATTTAACGTTACATAACTTTTAGGACAAACATTTCCTCGTTTAGAGGCATTGTAACTTTAAGCAGTCTCAAAAATGTGTTAATGGATAAAGCTGTATAACACTCAATGTAGTATGTAGTTATGTATATTTGCTTATGGACTCTGAAACTTTCAAGCAAATTGACCCAACCTACAGTATTAGCCTGAGGTAGTTTCTAAGTTTTGGTGAAAATCGGGCCTTTTTTTGTCGACAAGGTGCTATATAACGCACGTCAAGCACACGAAAATATGCTCTGTTTGATTGATTGTATGTTAAGTTAAGGCTGATCTCAAGGACCACAGCTCTTTTTTAATTCTTCCTAAGTTGAGGTGATTATATTAAGAAAAAGGGCTTATAGGGTAAAATGGGGTTAAACAAAAGGGTATCCAATTTTAGAAATTCTATCTTTGTATTGAAAGAATATATTTAGATGGACTTTGAAGATGGCTTAAGATACCGATATTTTAAAATTATCAATCTACCCATAGGGTGAAATGGAGTGAAAACAAAGAAATGGTATCCGATTTTAAACTCTTTTTTTTTTCTTAAAAGGTTACACGTGGAGGATGCTTTAAGGTTTAATGTTTTCTTTTCAGAATTAAAGTACTTATAAGGTTCAATTGGGTAAACGAAACGAATTATATCCTATTTTGGGATGACTTTTATGTTTTAAATATAAAATTTTGAGTATTGACTTTGTATTATTAATAGGTTAAAAAGGGGCAACACACAAAGTGATACACAATTCTACAAATTCTTTCGTGTTTGAAAGTTTATACATACAGAGGTACATTTTGTCTAAAGAAATTGTAATTAATAGGGTGAAATGAGGTAAAAACGGTAGGAAAATGCATATTCAAATACACATTTTTGTATACAAAATGTTTTTATATGTTTTAAATATACTCACCACTTGGATTATACATAACAACACCAGCATAGTGCACGATTCCGAACAAAGATGTCTGTGAAGACTTTGGTTTAATATAGATACTTCTTGAGCCATGGGTAGCATGAAGTTTTTCCAACAGTGTTGTATCGGTTCCTAATGAAACAAAATGTACTTTTATCTAAAAAAAAAACTCTCAACATAAAAAACACACACTGCATACCTTTAGGAAATTTGGATTCATCGTCAATCAATGACATAACATTAACCGATTTAATAGCAATCAAATCCAGAATCTCTTGATTATCTCTAAAAGCAATATTCTCCCAATCAATGCCGTCGGCTGCGTATTCAGCTTGTTCCATCTACAAAAGAATTAAAGAGACTTTTTTCATTGAATTATAAAAAAAAAACATCTAAAATTCAACTCACCTTAAAAATATGCTGCACAAAGAATTGTTGAAGATTTTCATTTGCATAATTTATGCAAAGTTGTTCAAAACTATTTACCGGGAAATTCTCGAATCCAAAGATATCCAACACACCAATAGATTTCATACGTTTTGTTTCCTTATCTTTGTCTATTGTCTCATTTATACAATCAATGATTCGGGTAAATACTTTGCCATAAAGTGACTTGGCAAATGCATCTCTACCCTCTAAAGCAACATCCTTTGAAATTGAAGTCACCACTGTTTCGCCATGGGCATAGATAGTTCTCCTGGTGAGAGCTTTACAAAGCAACTTTTGAGGAACACCCAAAAAACTTGCAATCCTCTTTGCATTTACATTGTCATGGATTTCCGAAGTGTCCATGTTTCTCACAACGGCACTTTCAAACTTCAAATTACCCAAATGCAAAATGGCTGCTAAAAGAGAAAAGATCTGCCATACTTCGTCGGGCTTGAAAGAGAGTATTTGCATTGCTGACCGAATATCAGCAAACGACTTGGCTTCGTTTTTGCCTTCTAACTTCAAACAGCCACCCTGCGATAGATAGTGATATTTCCCGGCATCTTCAAGTTCGAGCCGCTTTTTCTCATCTCTGCTCAACCCCGCCAGCATACAGTAGAAAATATGATAATTCCTCTCATCTTTACTCTGCGAAACAATCCTGGATGTCTCAAGCAGATATTGTTCAATCTGGGCGCCCTTGATTACTCCCGCATCATTGAATCTGATGTCGATGTATTTGCCAAACCTAGAAGAATTGTCATTCCTCACGGTCTTAGCATTGCCAAAGGCTTCCATAATCGGATTGGCCTCAATAATCTGCTGTTCAATCCACGAATGTTTGCCACTTATTGCAGCCAAATATTGCATTATTAACTTTGTACTTTCTGTCTTCCCAGCTCCTGATTCACCGCTTATCACAATGCATTGATTCATCGCTTCTCGCTTCATTTGCTCAAAGGCGTTATCACTTATCGCAAATATATGCGGCGGCAGTTCACCTAATTTTCGTCCGCGATAAAGTGCTATCTCGCGATTAGTGTAAATCGATAGAACCTCATATGGATTGATGGCAACCAACATGGCACCTGTGTACGTCTGCAAAATGTTTTTAAAGATAAATATATGAGTGTTAGTAGTTGCTTGTAGTAAATTATAGATGATGAATCAGCAAATAAAATTAAAAATATACTAAATGAGTATTTTATGACGCATATTATAGAAATTTTATAACTTACGTACATAGATTTGTTTGTTTTTGTAACGTATGTATAAATTACGTAGTATGGCGTATTCTTGCAAATCACCCAAAGTTATCATATCCTCAACGCCATTTTGTGATGACAAGTGCATGCCCTTGAGTATTTCCGCTGATGGAATCCAAAATTGACGACCTTCATCGTCACAAACAAATGTTTTTTCTTTATCTGTTCGAATAATTCTGGCTGCAGTGGGTACGGCGAATTCATCTTTTTTTGACGGGTTGATCCAGACATATTCGCCCTACAAAAACAAAAAACAGAAATGAATAAGCTATAAATTGAACAAAAGAATTGTTTATCAATTTGTCTGTAAGTATTGATATCCTCCTTGATTTCTGGCTTTGGTGGTTTTTTCGTGAGCTACTGTTAATTAAATAGAAATAGAAGTGAACTCATCAAAATCAAAACTATAGTAAAATGGCGCCCAATATGGGGTATTTTTCCTACTATATCTATATTTTGTATTCCATTTTTATGAGTCTAGCGTTAAATATCTGTAAGAGTAGAACCAGATAAATCAGCTAGCAAAAACCTTGTCAAAATCAAAACTACCACAAAATGGCGCCCAACATGAGCCTTTTTTTATACTTAAGGAACCACTATCAATTTATTCCCACAGCATCTCTTTAAAGTACATCCAGATCATTGTGCTAGAAATGCACTCACCAAAATCAAAACTACCACAAAATGGCGCCCAACATGGGGCATTTTTCTTCTTAGTTGTTAGTTTCATAATAATTGTTAATCCACCAGCAAATAAAAGTCTAACATGATATTTGTATGACCAAAAAGGTGTCACTATCAATAAATACACTCGCATAGAATATCATTACTGTAGTACGAGTCATAGGCCATTTTTTTGCCCAGCGTGATTGTTATCTAAACAAAAAGAGGCCACTATCAATATCTTCCCAAAGCATCTGTGCAGAGAGCTACCAGATTTTTGTACTATCAAACAACTCACTGAAACTAAATTTACAACGAAATGGCACCCAACATGGGGCATTTCCCTACTTATTGCTAGTTATATAATCATTATTCCATAATAAGGAACGAGTCTTGCGTGATGATTGTATCACCAAAAAGCTGTCACTATAAATACCCTCGCATAAATATCTCTAGAGTAGTTCCAAATCAGTGAGCTAACAATAACCTAGTCAAAATCAAAACAGCAATAAAATGGCGCCCAACATAAGCCAGCTTTTGTGCCTAGCGTTATTATTGTCTAAACAAAAACGATCACTATCAATTTATTTCCCAATATGTCTGTAGAGTACGACTAGATCAGGTGTGTTATCAATGAACTCACCGAAACCAAAACTACAACAAAATGGCGCCCGACATGGGGTATTTTTTCTCTTAATTTGTAAATAATATATTTATTTTTACAGATGTAGCTGAGTAAACTTCTGGAATAGTAAATATGAGCAATAATTATACTCATATTTTTGTTAATGAAAACCTTAATTTGTCTGCTTTTATTGAAGCCAAGTTATTTTGAATCACTGTCCTTTTTTCGGTTTGTTGTGGTTGAACAGTAACCACGTGACGTATTTAAAATTAAATATTCTTATTCGAAATATAAAGAAAAGCTAAAAAAAGGGCCAATAACTCTGAAATTTTATATCGTCCCTCGCCAGAACAAGTCTCTCTCCCACTTGTGTTCAAAAACCGCAATCTGAAATGCCATCGGTTAAAAGCAATGTAATTCTAAAGGTTTTAATACTCGCTGACTAATCGCCTGTATTTACTGTGCTGCCAATTATTGTGCTGCCAGTCGCTTGTCATAAAATACAATTACGGCAATAAATAGCTTAAATCTGGAATTTTGTAAGTCGTGGCATAACACACTTATTGAATAACGGGGGCTCACATCACACTTGACAAAAACGACTCATTAAGTGATGGTAATAAAACAAAAAATGACGAATTGCAAAATGGACAAAATTCAACAATAACAAATATAAACATATAATAGTTTTAATCGATGTTTATTTTGACAACTACTTTAAGTCCGGAAGCCGATCGTTAGAGTATCTATCTTATCGTGGGTTTTGAAAAAGCCAACTACATAAATAGCCGATAGCTTTAGTCAACTTACATTTAGAGAGCCACTGTCTGGCCCCATAAGAACCTTTTCATATTGATTTCATCATATAAATGTTACTTTGTTTTATTATCGCTCTTGCTAGTGCAAAAACAGTGCTGTATATCAGTCTCTTTTATTTTCTTATGTTTTTTCTATCTATTCCTAACACTGCTGACAAAACGCTGACATCATTCACAATGGTAAATAGCCCTCTGCCGGTCAGAGTGAAAACCTGTATCTGGGTCATTGAAATTAACCTCGGTAGAAACCTGCATCCAACGTTGCTTTTGTAATACATGTTAAAAGATAACCTCCACCCAGACCTAGAGATAATAAAACGCAGCTATTAACTAAGCCAAAAATGATTCGACAGGTTTTTCGAGAAATGAAATCTCATATGAAAGCTTAAACTGTCTTCTTTGTGATACCAGTAACACAATAGACTTTTTTGGTTGTTACCACAAGCTGTGGTAAATAAAACTTCAAGTAAAACGTTTTTGCAACCCATTATTTTCATCCCAGTGACTATTGTTACGCTTTGAATAATGATTAATATCCACTTTTAAAATACAAAAAAAGTTAAGACAAAAACTTTGTGTATTGGAATGATTCACAAGGAAAATTCATTCAGAAAACTCTTAATCTAATATTTACTATAGCACCTCTGGTTTTCATATGTGTAAGGTGCCGCTAAAACAACAAATAATGCATTTGTACCGATATACATATGGTTGAGCTTTTCAAAGTATTTTTAAATGTCTATAACATTTAATTTAGATATCCATATGCTAGAATAGTTGAGTAATGCTATACAAATAAAAATACTTTTGTATCATAAAATATTACGATCATAAAAAAACTTAAATTTTATTAGTTTATTGATTGTTAAATAATTTTTAAACGTTTATGCAGTATTATCAGATAATTTGATTTATCAATAATTTAGTTTTTTTATGGATTTTTATTATTTGATTTAAATAATCAGACTTTTACTTATAAATGTATAAGTATGTATGCCCAAAATAAAACAATAAGAAAGTAGAAAACGCCACCTCGGCATTTATTTTCAAACTTATCAAAACAGTAATGAAATGACCTTAATTATAGTACAATATATGTACGGACGCGATGTCACATTTATCTGCATAAATATTAAGATACTTTGCTTTTTAGTACCATTACGTTTTTGATTATTTTCACAAAACCAAATCATCTACATTTTAGAAATGTCACTTTAGCCGAAATTTGTGGTGGTCTGAAAATTGGCCGTTTGGTACGAATTTGAAAAAGAAACATGCTATACATTCCCACCTAACGCTAGTCTGAGATTTAATAAGATTTACCTCAAATCTTCTTTAAATCTCGAAGATTTACCATTTCGTAAATCTTGAAGATTAGAAATTAATCTTGTTAAATCTTCCTAGGACAAATACTTTTATAAATCGAGCTATGGCGCTGAAGGATTCATTAACGGCTGAATTCAGCGCTTCACAAAGGAAACATTCTATCTCACTTCCTCTTCATAGGAAAAAATGAAACACCATTTGCATTTTTAAAGGTGCTGTCAAAGTAAATCTTTTTGTGCGGTGGAAACACCAAACAGATTTATTAAATATGAACTGGAATAAACCGTTGGTGGAAACATAGCCATTGTACCATAAAACCCTCAGCGAGTTATTGATTGCGAAAAGAATAAAATTATCCAAAATTGGCTTCAGGCGATTTGAAAATTTTAGTTCCTAGTATATCTGGAGTATTATTTGCTTCCCTATTTCTGTGTCATCACTGAAAGAAATTGTACAATTTTGAAATATTAAGGTCAAATTGAAATTGCATCGAAGTGCCACAGTAAGGCCTTCACAAACGATGTAAAGTTTTAAACTTCGTAATTCTGTCACAATTTGTATAGTAAATTTGACAGATTTATGCAGTTTACAACTTTACTACGCTTACGACGACTTAACACTGTTGCATGAGCCCTTATTTTCCAAGATCATTTTCGAAATCAAACAATTTCCCATATTTTTGAATAACGCAATAATTTTTAAATCCCTCCATTTTTAATGAAATTGCCTATGAAATTGTGTAATATTATTCGTAAATGTAAATAAATAGATAAACAAATATGTAGTACTAATGAAACTGTGTGTAAATATTTGCTATCAGTGTTTACGTTTTTTTTATTTTTGGCATTTTTTTTATTTTTGTTTTGAATCGTGTTGATAGAGTGTTAACAATCCAATTAAAATATTGTTTGTCCAATAGCAGACTTACATCATGCGTGGTGTGGTATCTTGCTTAGAAGACATTCAAACAACATGTCTATTCGGAAGTTATCTAACAGATTTCTTTTGCTTGTAAAGCCTAGTACATACTTGTGAATCATGTCGTGAATCCATACAAAATTTGCATTTTTGTTCACCTTTGAACGTGCTCGTGAAGCACGAGTTTTCGTATACGAGCAATTTCCGTGCAAAATGTACGGGAACACTTGGTGAACAGTTGACAGTTCGATTACAAAAGAAAAATGCCTCAATGGAGGCATTGTGGTTTTAAACGTCAATCGTACAAAACAAATTCGCAAGTCTGTACCAGTGAGAAATGTCAAAAATTCACTTTCTCCACTGTTATTGTTCACTTAACAATGAAGTATGTACTAGGCCTAATAGCGTACGCAGCTTGGGTGGTCTGGAACTCAAGATCTCAAAATCTAAGTTCTTGAAATTGCGGAAGTTCAAACTCAACGAAAACGAGGTTTAATTTCATTGAAATTGCGTACAAAACTAAATTTTATAACAGTTTATACCACTTTTGCGATAAAGTTATAAAAAAAGAGCTACTCAATTAACCGTCAGCAAATTTGTATTGTCAATTTGTTTCCTTTCACACGAGGAAACTGAGTTGCTAGTAAGATCCCTTTAACACGAGGAAACTTTAACAGCAACTTTAAGTTCCTTGGTGGGAAGGGCAGGAGGAAAGATGAGCGAACAAAATCTCCCCGGTGTAGGATTTGAAGAGATTTATTGACATTTTCTTTCACATCTAGGTTAAGGTGTGTTCAACCAATAGACTTTCAAAGGAAATTTCAAAAATTGCCTAGAGTTTTTATTTTCTCGTGTGAAAAGAACAAGAGATTTTTAAAGAAATTAAAAGAAAACGTCAAAAAAATCTCCAGCAACTTGTTTCTTCGCCATTCATCATTTCATTATATGACCGCTAAGTTTTTTCCTAGCCATGGGGCTCACGAGATATTTTTAGGTAGGTAATAAAAGCCTTGTTCCCTAGTTAATTTTAAGCAGTTTCAAACAGTTTCAGATCGGCAGATTTAGTCATTTTTAGCGCGAACCAGTAAAATTGTTCACTTAGTGCCCTTTCACACGAGGAAACTGAGTTGCCAGCAACTTTTAGTTCCTGGTTGAGAAGGGCAGGAGGAAAGAGGGGCGAACAGAATCTCCCCGGTCGAGGATTTGAATAGATTTTTTGACATTTCCTTTCACATCTAGGTTTAGGTGTGTTCAACCAATAGAATTTCAAAGGAAATTTAAAAAATTGCCTGGAGATTTGTTTCCTTGTGTGAAAGGTACAAGAGATTTTTAAGGAGATTAAAAGAAAACGTCAAAAAAATCTCCAGCAACTTGTTTCTTCGTGTGAAAGGGGACTTATGGAAGGAGTTCGCAATAAATCTGGTGGTCTGAAACTGTTTGAAACTCGTTGGTAAACAGGGCTTGTATATGTATACAAGTTTGATCACGGCCACTGGAAGCCACCAAAAATGGCTGTTCGAATGACCCTTGATTTTCAAAAAAGTAACAACGTACGACAGGATTCTCATTTTTCTTTCGATTTTAATGGATGCGCAGAACTGAACAAGAATAAAATCGCCAATGGTATCTTATTATTACCTTTAATATGTCTCATCAATATTAGACATTCTCTTTGTTTATTTTATTATCTTGATGGATTTGATAAAAGGAAGCATTTAGCGCACCAAGTTCAAAGATGGTCAATAATCCCTTCGCAAAATTGATTAAAAAAATTTGACGCATTCAATTTTCTTAATTATATTTGAGGGTGGTCCTAAAAAACATTTTGCAATTTTTTTATTGGCCCACTACATAATTTTGCTAGCTCCATCAATAGTGTTATCAGTAAAAAATTTCAACCTTCTGGGTGTTGGGTGTAATGCAAGGCGGTTCTTGGTTTACTATTCTTATGTTATGCTGAAAAACTCCTATAAATGTTGTTGTGTGTGTATAAGGTGATTTGCAAAAGATGGCACAAAAAAGCTAGGACTTATAGGTTCGGTCCAGACAACAACAAATTTCTATGGGATGGGGGTTCATAATTCCCCCATTAAGACAGGAGGGGGATTTTCTGAAAAATTTACTTCGAGTAAAAAAAATATAGTGCGGTTTTGTGTGTAAATGGAAATCCACACAAGTGCAATGCATACTGCACTCAACAAAAAAAAATATAAAAAAATGGACCACCCTACTATGTATAAATTTGTGTCCACTTTTTTTAAAACAAAACAAAATATTCATTAAAATTTAAAGGTGCCTTATCAATATTTTTGACAGATCTAATGATATAAAATTTAATTAACCTTTAAAAATCAATCAATTCAGTAGGCATATTCTTGTGGCCTGTGTCTGCGATTAAAAATGCTATGTTTGTGTTGTAAATATAAACTTTAAAATAGCTATTTGATTTGACTTTAGTTATCACACACCCACGATTTCATGTTTTCAACCGAGGAATTAAATACATACGTTTATTTATTTTAAATAACTTTAACTATTTTTGTTGTTGTAGCGAATGGTAGGTATAGGATTTCAGTTGACTTTTCTTTTTCATTGTGTTGGTTTATAATTTGTGTCTGCAGAGCTGAAGTACTGTAGCGATAAAAGCTTGTCAAAATGATGGCTGTCAATTATTATAGCTGTGTTTAGTGAATCTGTTCTGCTGTTCTACACAAATAATTGCAGTAAAGATCAGAAAAGTATTTCGCTAAAACACCTCTCAACGGGTGAAGAGTTACACAGGGCATAAGCCCTTATTCTCTATTCAACGTTGCGTACATTTTTGTCGTTTCTTTCATTAAAGCATGGCTGTCGTGTTTTTTTTTTTGCATTTGCATTTGCATTTTGAGTTGATGAAACTGTCAGTGAATATTTTTTCACTCTTTTTTCGTAAGTATTTCGTTGTCTTGTTGGAGACCGAATAAAGATTTCGTTTCAGGTTTTATTCATAAAACATTTTCCGACCCATTTAAGTTACAATAGGCGTGTTTTTTTATCATCGGGATCTGGATCTGGATCTTCTTTTAACACGGATTACAAAAACAATTTCAGAAAATTTCCCATTATTTTGTTTTTGTATTACGTGTTAAACTTAATCCAGATCCAGATCCCGATGATAAATAAAACACGCCTAATGCCTTTGTGTCAAATAAAGTACCAAAAAGAGAAATCTATTACGTTTAGATGTCATGAAGTGTTGCTGTGTTGTCCCCGCTCATATTTCCCTTTGAAAAATAAATATTTTGTTTTAATTACTCATTGCGGAAGCTTATGGGGTTGAACCTCTTCTTAAATAATACTTTCGCATTTGCAACCTTTGAATTAAGGAATTTTACGACTTCCAATCATTTATTTGTACAGTTTCTGCGACAATTGGATTATTTAATGTAATGTCAAATGACATTTCCACTCTAAAATCTCGGCTTTCTTCCAAAACCTCGAAAGTCAAATTTGAAAAATTACTTAGAAGACACAACAAACCGAATAAAAAGGTAATATAATGGAATTCTTAGATCATGAAAAGTTTGAAAACTGGTTTATAGAGCCAAAAGGAACCATGACACAGTAACTGGACATTGATATTTGAATTAAGTAATTTTTGTTGACTCGAAATACACTAAAAAGTAATTTAAGAACCTACGAGATTCTGACAGAAAGCCGACGTTAGCAACTATTCAACCTCTAAACGCGTTTAGAACATTTCCGCGTTTAGCGGCATTGTATCTTAAACCATTCTCTAAAATGCGTTTATGATTAAGGTTGCTACTGTTTATCAAATTTCTCATCAGAAAAATTTATATTTCAGAGATAAACACATTAGAATGTTGCGCCATTTCAAAAAACGACAATTGAAGCTGCTCCAAAATTGGTTGTGTTTGAACTGACAAAAAAAAGCTTTTTGTCGATGAAAGGACAATGGGTACGTTCGGACGACCCAAGGGACTAGAAATTAAAGGCCTGGTCAAACAGAGCGCGGTCCGGCGATCTTTGTAAAAATTTACAAAGAAGATTTGACCGTCGCGTTCTTTCTCTCCCAGTAAAGTATTGACCGTCCCGTCGGATCGCGCTCTGTTTGACCAAGCCTTAAGGCAAGTTTCTAGTCTCTGATTGGGTACGTTCGGACGACCCAAGAGGGACTAGAAATTAAGGCAAGTTTCTAGTCTCTGATCGGTCAGCTGCCAAAATATTGCTTTCCAATTAAGGCAACTTTATTGGAAAGTTGACTGGAAAGTAAGTCAAGAAAAATCTCCCTTAATATCTAGTCAAGTCAAAGAAGAAGAAGTAAAGGAACTGGTATATCGTGGAAACAGTGAAGCATTTTTCAAAATAGTGTGAGTTACACAAACACAAATGCATTGCCCCAGGGTCGCAGTGCAGTTACACGGCTTAAGGCTGGGGCGCCCAAATGAAGCCGAGCTGAAGAAAAGTGTACAGAGATTTTAAATCCTTAAAATAGTGAAAAAGCATATTGAACTGAATAAAAAAGTGAAATGAAAGTTAAAATAGTGAATACTTTGAAAAACTTTATTGATAAGAAATATATAAAAAACATGTGGTGCTGCATTAAATCATATAAAAACGCCTATAATACGGTGCACAAATTTTTCTTTTCACAGGTAAGTTTTCTCTCATAATCTACTTAATAAAGTGATGTTTTTTATGGTAGCGTACTTTTAAACCGAAATAAAGACTTCTTGACGAAGATACAAATCCAACAAGATAAATAGGGGTCTGCTATTACACCTTTAAAAATATTTTATTAAAAGCGTTAAAAAATAACTCTGCACTACGGGCGCTAAACGGATTTGAGCGCCTTGCCACCACCAACAAAAACTAGATCGACCCTGTGCGAGAATTTCTCATTTGACAGATGAGTCTCAACGAAATCACTGGATTAAAGTATATTTTAGTTTTCAAAAAATTTGTTATTTTTATAGCAAATTGCGATAAAATCTTATTTTTAAAGTATTCTAAGATAATTTATTTACCTAAATAACATCACTTCACGTTACTTTATATGAAAATATCAGACAAAATTAACTTGTAAAATAAAATGTTTGTATACTTCTTAGTATAGGCGTTTTTAGAGGATTTAACGTAGCCATCACATACTGTTTTGTATTTTTTAAATAAATTATTGATAGTAGGTATTCACTATTCTAACTTTTATTTCACATTTTTATTTAGTTTAAATAAACTTTTTCACTTGTTTAACAAATTGAAATTTCAAAACACTTTCTTTCAGCTCGGCAAAATGACAGATGAATCTCAATTTGTTTTTTTTTTTTTCAATTCTTGCTGCTTCACTCACGTACACTGTATATGTGATATACACCACTTCCTTTACTTCTTCTTCTATGAGTCAAGTGCACTTGTGTCAGAATATCAGCTGATTATATTTGGTCACTAAACAGAAAGCTGAACTTTATTGTTTTCTGATTTATTAATGTTTTTGCACGCTCGTTTTTACCATTTATTGGGAAGGTTCTTTATCAAATTCGAAAAAGAAAATTATTAACTGCATGATAAGTAAAAAAATATATTTTTTGTATGAGATTTGTTAATTTTGTTTGGTTTCCTAATACAAAAATCAAATACAGTCAAACTTCGATAACTCGAACTTTGATAACTCAAGTTTTTATAACTCGAACCAAATTGTGTGGCAGTAGCGTTTAGAGTCTATATTCCATACATATTTACTTTGATAACTCGAACTTGTATAACTCGAATTTCTCTATAACTCGAACAAAAAAATGACACCTACACTGCGTAAGTCGAATTTTATGGGGGAATTCCCATTTAGCGTTTAGAGTCTATATTCCATACATATTTACTTTGATAACTCGAACTTGTATAACTCGAATTTCTCTATAACTCGAACAAAAAAATGACACCTACACTGCGTAAGTCGAATTTTATGGGGGAATTCCCATTTATGAGAAAAAATCAAGTATGCATTTGAAATTTGATTTTTTGATGGGAATCCCCATTTGAAAATAGGATATTCCAATGTACAGGGAAATTGACATTTTCAGTCATTATACATGTATTGCTACTGGAGCGATGATTGGAAGATACGTAGTAGGTAAGGAAATGTTTTTTTTTCATGTGGTGCGCAATCCAATACAGTTGTAATATTATTTTTTAGTTGCTGCATTTTTTGAAATTTAAATTGAACCATGGCATCTAAACGTGTTCTGAAAACATTAACAATTAAAAAGAAATTTCAGCTAATCAAAGAAATAGAAAGTGGTTCCAGAAAAAAAGACGTTGCTGTGAAATATGGAGTTCCTCCAAATACGGTATCTACAATTCTAAAAAATAAGCAACGGACTATAACAGCAATCGAATCTGGGGCCTCATCTAGAATAGGCAGAAGATTTAAGAAACCAGTTTTTGAAAATGTGGATAAGGCAGTCGTGAACTGGTTTACAGCAGCTAGGCATCAGAACATGCCCATATCTGGAGGAATAATAAAAGAAAAGGCTCTCGAATTTGCAAGACGATTAGGCAAACCGGATTTTAAGGCAAGCACTGGCTAGCTTGATAATTGGAAGCGAAGGTACCGAATAAAAACGCCATTAATACGCATTTATCAGTTTGTCAACGTAAACTTTCATTATTTTAGACATGGAGTGTGCCATAAAAAAGCTTGTGGTGAAAGCAATGACGTACCTGATGAAGACTGCGATAAATGGAAGAATGACGTTTTGCCACATCTCTTAAAAAAGTATGATGAATGAGATATTTTTAATGCTGATGAAACGGGATCGTTTTTCAAATGCTTACCCGACAACACTTTAACATTTAAAAATGAAAAATGTCACCGGGGCAAACACAGCAAACAGCGGATTACTTTAATGTTGGCTGCAAACATGGATGGATCTGAAAAACTCAAAATCCTTTTATTAGGTAAAAGTAACAAGCCTCGTTGTTTTCGCGGTGTTAAATGGTTACCTGTTGATTACAAGGCAAACTCCAAGGCATGGATGACTGGACAACTTTTTGAAGAATGGGTTGTTAAGTTAGATAAGCAATTTTCACAAAAAGGGAGATATCTTTATTGATAATTGTCCGGCGCATCCCAAAGACCTTCAAAAAAAATTGAAGTCAATTGAACTAGCATTTTTTCCGCCAAATATGACTTCAAAACTGCAACCACTTGACCAGGGAGTGATTCAAAATTTAAAATGTCATTATCGCCGCAGAGTCTTAAAAGAAACTTTGAAGCATATGGATGCAGGAAAAAAACACGATATCACATTACTTGAGTGCATCAATACAGTTGGAAAAACTTGGGACATTGACGTCAAAAGTCAGACTATAGCTAATTGCTTCAAAAAAGCTGGTTTTGGCCAATTTTTCACATGAGACGAAGAGGATGACATTCCTCTTGTTTTTATCAATAATATTGATGAAGATCGAGCTTTGATGGAAGCTGAATATGATGAATGGATAAGGCAGAGTGATATAGCAACGAACATAACTCTAGATGACTATATGGAGGTAGATAACGATATTTGAACGTCGGCCTTTCCTACAGACGAGGATATTATTGAGCAGTGTAGCTCTGAATCGTTGAACCCAACTTCAATCAATATTGAAAGTGATGACGAGACTTCGGTTGAAGAGGAACTCATTCAGCAGCCTTCAAAGCGTGTTGTGGCAGATGCATTGGATAATTTGAATTTGTATTTGCAAACGTCTGAAGATACAACAGACAAATTTATGCAGCTCTAAATAAACTAGAATTTTTTTTTCCAAAAAAAAAATACCTGCAGACACAAATTACTGAATACATTAAATAAGTTTTTGGTTAGTGTTACTTATGTATGTATGTATGTATGTATGTTTAACTTATTTGATAAAATAAAGCACATAATGTTGTGCATATGAATTTCCGGTATGCTATTGTTTCATTTTAAAATGGTTTTTTATTTTGATGATACATTTTGATAACTCGAAGTCTTGATAAGTCGAACCTTTTTCGTGGATAGTAGTAGTTCGATTTATCGAAGTTCGACTGTAGTCTTGAAAAACTTTTTTTTTCAAAAAGCTTGTTTATTAGAACTCGTTAAGCGTTTATTTCAGGTGTGAGGTTTTTCTTAGAAAAAAATATAATCGGTACTTTCTTAACTATCAACTGAAGGTAAATGCTTGAAGTAAAGTTCCAAGTTTGACATTTAAAAAAAAAACTAGTTACCTTGGTCAAATTTGTGTTCAACGAATGCAGTTGACTGAATACCAAGTCCCTTGGGTCGTCTGAACGTACCCAATGCTTTCTAATTGAGGCAACTTTATTGGAAAGTTGACTGGAAAAGAAGTCAAGAAAAATCTCCCTTATGCCGGACTTACCCGACTGGAAAACTGGGAGAATAATGACAAGAACAACAACAAAAGAATGGACAGTTTCATTCTTTCTGTCATTATACTGGCAGTTTTCCAGTCGTGTAATGTCGGATTTACCCGACTGGAAAGCTGCTACAGTTCACCCTCGGAAGAACATAACAACTCTATGTTCTATGTGTACTGACTTTAAAATACAAAACCGTTACATTGGATATTGAAAATGAAAATCTTCTTCTTCTGCTTCATGAATGAGTGAAAACAAAAATTAAAATTTCTTCCAACAGAATTAAATAAAAATATTAAGGGTATTCATACAACAGCGTAAAGTCGTCGTAAACGTTGTAAGCTTTTAAACTTCGTAATTCTGTCACAATTTGTATGGAAAATTTGACAGATTTACGAAGTTTACAACTTTACGATGTTTACGACGAGTTTACGCTGTTGCATGAATACCCTTATTATATTTACATTTGATTTAAATGTTTTTGTTCTTTTGATTAAGAAAATCGATTAATTTGATTTATTTTAAACAAAATTTGCTATTATTATCGGAAAAAAAAGATAGCCAGTATAATTGAAGTGGCCTATAATACGCTATATTCATTTCTAGGAGGGAAAATGGTTGCCAGACTCGATGGGCCCTCTATTGCCCTTAAAGTTAATTTTCGTTTGAAAGGTTTATGAACTTAAGTCTTTTCAAGCTAAGTTTTAAGATTAAAACAAAAATTATCTAAATGCACATTTACACTTTCTTACATTTTTAATATGTTTGTATAGAATCTTTATCTCCGTCACCTGTAATGTGTAATATCCACTTCACCAAAAAAGTAAACAAACTTTCTATATTATCATCACAAATTTCCCTTCTTACTGCATTCCCTATATATATATTTTTAGTCTAAATATTTACTCAACTTATCTAGATATTGATCGACAAGAAATCAAACTGTCACAATCCACTTAGTGCAATCACAGGAACACTTTAAATTGTCCATTACTTTTTTATTGAAAATTAAAAAAAAAAAAACAAAAGCGAAACAAGCAATATACCAATAATAAGTATTCTTTACGACTTCCTTTTTAAAGATTAGATCAACTTGTTCTTTGTTCAAATCCATGATTGAATTTACAGGAGGCACTTGTGTACCTTGTGCACTTTAATTAATTTTTAAAATGATTAAATTCCATTAAATCAAAGTGCTCTGGGAACTGTAGTGTCATAATCATCATTAACTACGTAGCAAATTTAAAACTTCTATAAACATAACATTTCAGTCAACACTTACGTGGTCGTTTTTGTTAAAATTTGACATTTTTGTATCCACTCTGATTGATGAAATTTTGCACTTTTTTTTCAAATTGTGACCTTACTAATCTGTCATTATTTGCTTTGCACTGAACACGGTTGACACTCTTGGATTTGCTTTATTTTTGCCTTTTCAAAATGTTAACGTCTTTACCGACCGAAGTTAAAGGTGCGAATAAATTTTGAACTATCGCCAAATTCCATATTGGCTTGAAAAATTTATAACTTCAAACAAATTTATCAGTCACATATCAGTATACTGATAAAAAAGCTATGGAGAGTTGGGTGCTATCGGAACATTTGAAATATGTGTGTATACTTTTGATAACAAGTATTTTTTCTTTTTATTTTTTTGGGAAAAGGGTATTGAAGTGAGATTTTTTTTGTATATCTAAACAAACTTAATAAATCCAAAAGCATACGGAAAAGCTGATATTATTTGTTGAAAAATTAATTACATAATATTCAGCTATTTATGTTAATTAAAGTTATTTTGTTTATTTGGAACATGAATTTTTATTTTTGCAGTAATAGGAGGAAAGTCTGACAAAATGTTAACATAAAGGGTCCTTCAATAAGAATGCTCGATTTTTAAACATATATAAGTAAAACAAATTGTGTGTAAGATATCCCCCCCTCTCTTTTTTCGTATTTGAAAGAACATTTTATGGAATTAAGTATACGCCACGGTGGCGTTCAGACGTCCACCTAGGCTAATCTTTGGGAGGCCCAACAGGACCCAGAAAAAGATTCAGAACAGACCAGAGATTGATCGGAGATGGATCGGGGATAATTCGGAGATGGATCGGAGATGGATCGGAAATGGAATGGAGATTGATTGGAGGTGGATTGGAGATGGATCGGAGATGGATCGGAGATGGATCGGAGATGGGTGGGAGATGTGTCGGAGATGGATGTGAGATGATTCGGAAATGGACCGGAGATAGATTGGAAATGGATCGGAGATGGATCGGAGATGGATTGAAATTGGATCGGAGATGGATCAGAGATGGATGGAGATTGATCGGAGATCAAGGGCCATTAGACTTATGCATTGCCTAGGGGCCTCTACATGGCTTTATCCGACTCTAACTGCAATATAGTTTCTGTCATTCAATGACTGTGTCCTTTATCAGCATACAAATTTGTATTTTATTTTTGGTGGTTGGTTTAATACCTAGTTGGTAACAGCCATTTATTATAGGGGCCAGTGGGACAGAGATTTCCAGATAAATTCACCAAAACTGCTCAGTTTTACTCACCATCACCAACTAAAAAGGTATCAGCTTCCTTAATATAATTTCTTTTTTGCCAAATTGTTTAAATTCTTAAGCTGTTTGTCTTATAGGGTAGTGTTAGCATGTGCTTCACCACTTATAAGTCAGAACATACCAACTTGAGTTATATTTTCCTTGTCTGCGAAGAATGTATTTTTTTTTTTAACTATTTCATGATATTACAATCCCAGACATCAATTAAGTAGTGTTATCGTACGCAACTTAAAAGAAAATAAAATAAAAACTTATCATGAATAGCTTCAATGATGTGTAGATATATAACTATGTAGGTATACCCATTTTGATGTATTGGAATTTTGACTAAGGGCCAGTTTGTTCACACCTTGTCAACTTAAATCAATGATTATTCCAGTTGGTTATCATTGAATGCGTTTGTTCAGCAAAATTTTAAACAGAGAATCCATGATTTGAGCACTTAATTGGAGAAATCACTAATTCGCCGATTCTGTCTGATTAGCATGATTTAATCAAAGATTTTCTGGAATTTCGTTTGTTCATCATTGGTTATTTCCTGAGCGTAGGTATAAAAAAGAGAAACAAAATCTATTAAATTCCTTCGAACAAAGAACATGAATGAAGAGAAACCAAGCATCGTCCATCTTGCAAGAAAAAAATAAACAATTTGTACAGATTTTACTACAAATTGTAGTTATTTTATTTACTATCGAAAAATAAAGTGCTTTTTTGCAAGGCCTAATATAAAATATGCATAGAAAAACTACAACTGGGAAAAAATCCCATCACTAGGTTTCACAAAATGCCAGCACTACCTACACACTTCAACTATATATTTGGAAAAAAAATCAATTAGCCGCATTAAAATAAATACAAATTTCACGTGTGTAGCTATTCTGTATAGTAATTTAACAGGAAATAATCTTAAATTGAACACAGCATTATATTTCAAGCACTGATTTTCCGTGTTTTTTTTGCACAAAAAATGTTTTTTTCGAAAGCTCACTCACACTGAAATAAGTTAATGACGGAATATGTCTGACAATTGATTGACAGATAGACTGGAAAATGGAAAGATTATTGGAAAAACTATGATTTATTAATCAAACTGAAAATTGAGTGAACAAACACTCTCTGATTATCACAGATTCATAACTATGGGTTTAACAGAATCAGTGATAATCTAATTGCTGATTTAACCCACTGTGAACAAACTGGCCCTAAATTGCGAAAAATAATTGGAATTCTTGTGATAGGTACCTACCTACCACTTCTTTTTCCAGTCATATATTTTTTTTTGATTGGCTTTTCACTAAGGCTATAGACTATACATTTGCTGTGAAGTTTATTTATCAGATGATAAAAACCCTCACAGGCACCAGAAGTAAAAACTGTAATAATTTATTTTTTGTTTCATTAAAATTTCTACAAATATTTGTTGTTTTATTATTTTTTTTAAGGGAAGTTATTGTATGAATCACTAAAAATAGCGCCAGATTGACCATCTAAACGAGCGCATGTGATTATAATCTTTATTAATCGTCATGGAGCAAGGTTTATTGATATAACTGTTATTGTTGTAAATAAAATGATAAGCAAAAAAAGCTAGGCAAAGCAAATATTTTGTACTACTACCTTTATAAAGGGTCTTTCAATAAGGACGCTTGAAATTTGTTACGTTAACTGCCATGTTGTTAAAGGGCCATCAGTCAGATTGTCACAATGCAGGATTAGGAAGCCTAGTACATACTTCCTTGTGAAGTGAACAATCACCAGTGGAGAAAGTGATTTTTTGACATTGCTCACTGGTACAGACTTGCGTGTGTTAAGAACGTTTGACGTTTAAAACCACAATGCCTCCACTGAGGCATTTTTCGGTAATCAAACTGTCAACTGTTCACCAGGAGTTCCCGCGTGCAAAATGCACGCGTGAACGAAAACTCTCCACACAGCTTCAGGAGCACGTTCACGGGTGAACAAAAATGCAAATTTTGTATGGATTCACGACATGATTCACAAGGCTTTAAGCTTTGAACAACGTGTGCTAATCATCATTTTTTTTTCAAAATCAGTGCTCAGTTTAAAAAAGTCGTGATTTTTCGGTCTGGCAGAATAATCGGTGTGTTCCTATGTACTTAATCGAAAACTGATATAGCCAACCATAATTTGCTTGCAGCTTAAAGCTTCTTATGTAAAATAAAATTAATCGTTCTTAAAGTTGCGACTGGTGATATATTAAAAAAAAATTGGCTTGAGGAGGTAATTTTGAAATATCTTTTTTTTTAAGAGTTCTTGGTGCATTTTTTATTGAAAGTTTTGTTTTGATTTATTGGTTGCCATATCAGGGAATTGAAAAATAAGCAAAATTACTGTCCTTAGGGTGTTTAAATATATCACAACAAAAACATAAATGTTAAAAAAAGAGCCAAGTTCTTATATGTACAAGAAACCTGTGCGTAAAAATTCTGCCAAAAAAAGTAATGGGATCTAAAATACATGCCAAGTTTTAAGTTCATGAAGTTTAATATCAAATATCTTAAGTAGAGTAATATCGAAAACACTCCAAACTATGACAGAAATTTGGTATTTAATGATTACTGATTAAAATTTGGTGGGTTCACTGGTCAAGTTTTCATACATTTAAGTTTGTGATTAAGTACATATGTAATTAAGGGAAAACTTGCCAAGTAAATCCACCAAATTTTAATCAGTAATCATTAAATACCAAATTTCTGTCATAGTTTGGAGTGTTTTCGATATTACTCTACTTAAGATATTTGATATTAAACTTCATGAACTTAAAACTTGGCATGTATTTTAGATCTCATTACTTTTTTTGGCAGACTTTTTACGCATAGGTTTCTTGTACATATAAGAACTTGGCTCTTTTTTTAACATTTATGTTTTTGTTGTGATTTCACTCCTTTTTGCAAAGATTAATTTTGCCAGGTGATAGTGAAGCCCTACCGCTCTACAAAGTTTCATAATTCTACAACAATCAGAAGGGCTTCATATAGTTTACAAGAACTTTTGAGAAAGTAGGTGGATGCCACGCTCCCTGAACTGAAAGTTCCAATTTTTCGATTTTTTTCTTTCAAAATATTTCAAGCCCTAACGACATACCAATTTTTATCGTTCTACAACAATCGAAAGTGCTCCATATAATTTTTAAGAATTTTGAAGAATGTGGGTGGATGCCACGCCCCCTGAATGGAAAATCCCAATTTTTCAATTTTTCTCTTTCTAAGTACTTCAAGCCCTACCGATCTACCAATTTTCATCGTCCTACAACATTCGGAAGTGCTCCATATAATTTATATGAATTTCAATGAATGTGGGTGTATGCCACGCCCTCTGAATGGAAAATATCAAATTTTCAATTTTTCTCTTTCTTAGTACTTCAAGCCCTACCGATCTACCAATTTTCATCGTTCTACAAGAATCGGAAGTGCCCCATATAATTTATAAGAATTTTTAAGAAAGTGGGTGGATGTCACGCCCCCTGAATAGAAAATTTCAAATTTTCAATTTTTTTCTTTCTAAGTACTTTAAGCCCAACCGACCTACCAATTTTCATCGTTCTACAATAATCGGAAGTGTTTCATATAATTTATAAGAATTTTCAAGAATGTGGGTGGATGCCACGCCCCCTGAACGAAAAATTCCAATTTTTAAATTTTTTTCTTTCTAAGTATTTCAAGCCCTACCAACCTACCAATTTTCATCGCTCTACAGCAATCGGAAGTACTCCATATAATTTATAAGAATTTTTAAGAATGTGGGTGGATGCCACGCCCCCTAAATGGAAAATTTCAAATTTTCAATTTTTTTTCTTTCTAAGTACTTTAAGCCCTACCGACCTACCAATTTTCATCGTTCTACAATAATCGGAAGTGTTTCATATAATTTATAAGAATTTTCAAGAATGTGGGTGGATGCCACGCCCCCTGAATGGAAAATTCCAATTTTTAAATTTTTTTCTTTCTAAGTACTTCAAGCCCAACCAACCTACCGATTTTCATCGTTCTACAATAATCGGAAGTGCTCCATATAATTTATAAGATTTTTTAAGAAAGCGGGTGGATGCCACGCCCCCTGAATAGAAAATTGCAGATTTTCGATTTTTTCCTTTGTATGCACCACAAGGCCTTCCGTTGTGCGAAATTTCAAGTTTCTACGATGTCGGGAAGTGCTCCATAATTTTGATGATCTGTCAGCGAGTCAGTGAGTCAGTCAGTCAGTTACGGTTTTTGCGATTTTTGAAGTCCTATGTCTCGGGAATTACTAATGCTAAAGAGTTGAAATTTGGTGAGCCATCTGTGTTTGCTCAGCTTAGCAAATACTGTGAATTTTAAGTTTCTGACTTTATTGGTAGTGAAGTTAGAGGGGGGTTGAAAATCGCCTGAGTTTGTTCCTGTAAAAAGGGTGTAGTGCCGCGAACTTGGCTGGGCACTACCGTGCCCTTTGATCTGTTGGTGGATGGGATTACAAAAGGGGCCATTTTTATTCATTTTCCGTATTCACGAGAGAAAAACTTTAAGTATTCAGTGTTGTTCGGATAAGAGACTATATGCACTTGAAAGCCTGATATGTCAACTGTCATTTAGCGCTTTAAGTTGTTGGGCGTTTGTGCGACACCCATACCTACATTTATTTTTCATTTTCGAATTGGCTTTCAAAAAAAATAAAACGGGGACAAATTATTAGACTTTCACTGAGAAAAAATTCCGACAAAGTTGACTTTAGGTGGAGAGCTTTGTTTTGACAAGCTTAGCTATTTCTAAAAAGTACCTCAAATTTGAGCCGGGGTTAAAATATTTAGGGGGGGGGTGAAAAGGGGTAAAATTAATTTTTTTGATAATTTCTTGGAAACAATTTTTTTTTTGAAAAAATGTTAAATAAAAAAATAGTAGCTCATATGATACTACACAGTAAGGATGGGCATACTCTTTTTCGTATAATCAATAGATAAAGAGTAAAATGAATAAGAACTTCCTGGTGTAGCAACTTAGGCCGAAAAATTACCTACTTAAAAAGCATTTATCGGCTGTAATTTTTGTATGCAGGATTTTGTTTGGATGGATCTTCTCATTTTAAATCCAAGTTATTAGGGTGCCACCTAAAATAAGGAAAAAAAATGGGATATTAACGAACTTTGTAACTTTAAGAATATTGAAACTATAGCGGTTCAAAATTAAACTTTTGGTTTCGTACAAAGTTCAGTTTTCTTGTAAATATCTCGAAAGCAATTATTTTGTTCAAAATCAAAAATGAAATAATATTTTAGCTCATAAAGTTTTACACAAAATAGATCATAGCACTTTTTTCGAAGAAGCAACAAATTTTGAGAAAAGCCTAAGTGCATAAAACGCGTACTTTCAGAGCTCCGTTCGTCAAAAATTTGCCAAAGTATATAAATTTCTGTTGAATACTTTCATTTTTGTATGTATTCATTATAAATATTACCAACAAAATTACAAAAAGGTTTTTTAAGAGGGTCTACCAATGTGCAAAAAACGTGTACTTTCCGAGCTCTGTATATAAAACATTTGTTAACATTTTTTAAAAAATTGTAGTTGTATTTATTGTTATATATATGCATAATGATTCTTACCCAAAAGATTTTAAAAACGCTGTTTTTTTGTGGCCGTATTTCATTTGTCAAAATGGGTCCACCAAAGTGCAAAAAACTTGTACTTTCAGAGATCTGTACATGAAAAATTTAGCCAAGTAAATAAATAATTATCCTTAAATTTCATTGTCCACATATTTATGATAATGAGCGAATTCCCACACTGTGCGACGTGGTCCTAGCCATGTTCCAGAAGAGCAAGATACTGGGATGATCTCACTTTGAAAAACCTGGCCCTAATAATTTTACATCTCTATGTAAAGTCCGTCTACTATAGCGAAAAATTATGAACTTCGATTAGTTACGTCTCAATTTGGTTCCACTATGTTCTGCGGTGTTTAGTTGAACCAAATTCACTAGCACAACATTCAAGTCTTTATAGAGCCGCAGCTTTATTTCTAATATCTGCCCTTCTTTATACAGCCATTCAAGTCAAAAAAGTTATATAAATAAACATTTTTAATTGTTGTTTTGTTGATTGTGTCTTTAGCAACAAGTACCTACACGTGTTTAACATTCCATCAATCACAACTCTTGCGCATACACAAAAATCAAAATGTTTGATCGATAATTATTTTTTAGATTTCAAATAACAAACAAATTCCAATTGTCTATGAACTTCGTTTCACAATTTTCTCTACATTAACTTTTTAATCACTTTAAAACTTTTTGTTAAAAATTAAACTCATAAATTATAGCTAAATTAATAATGCAAGAACTTAAAAATACAAGTATTCATCATACGGCCCTTAAGCTAACATCTGATATTCAAGCAATGAAAATCTATGCATCATTGTATAAAACTGTTCAGGTATATTTTTTTGAGATGAATTAAATTAAATAATATTAGCTATTGCAACATTATTTCAAGAAACTCGTTTGCCAACCTGATGTTGATAAAAATGATTTAAGAAATACTCTTGAAGCAGCCATTAAGTCGACAGGACTTGAAACTGAAATTCGAAATATAATATTTGACCTGGTTAAGAGTTCTTTCAAAACAGAAATAAAGACAACTCCAGGAGCGGTATGAGACTGGTTTTTTTGTTTGCATTTTCATAAAACATTATAAAATTTAAATTATATTTTGAAATCATTTAAAATGTATAGGCTGATCCATTAGTATATCTAAAACGATCTGCTGTACAGTGGGATAGAAGAGTTAGAAAATCACTTAACTCTATGTGCAACGAGCTTAAGATGCCACTTCAAGGTCAACCAAGAAGCTTGACGGACCGTGAAGAATTTCTTTCAAAATGGGAAGAGCTCAGCAATTATACAATAGGTTTGTTGTCCATTATTTTGTGCTATATTGATTGTAGAACCTTAATAGGTATCGTTCAAAAATTGAAATTTTTTTCAAAGATATTCCTTATGTGCATCCGAATGGTATAAGCACTTCCACTGGTTGGTATAAACTGGTCTAAGGCATAACTTAAACCAATTTCAGCAATATATTTTTGGTGTTGTTTTAATTTTAATGTTCTCATACGTTCACTCGTTCACACTTAATTTCCGAATTCATTATGACTGGTATAAAAAAATAAACAACTGTCTTTATAACAAGTATAAAAATAAATAGTTGTATGCACTTATTGGCTATACGTGTGCCTTTCAAAAACAACCCGTTTCACTTATACTCATCAAGAGGTTTTTGTATGAATATTAAACAAAAACATACCCTTTAATTGACTGGTATAAACTATTTCAACCAACAAAACAAACAAAAATGAAGGTGTTTTTTTTAAATATCAAGCAATGCTATCCGTACACAACCCATAGCAATTATTCTTTATTGACAAATTGTACATTTTGTTTGTATCTTAGCATTCACTGACTGGTATAAACTGCGCCAAACCACATTAAATAAAATAGAATATTAGTTTTGTGTATGAAAATCGAAACTTTTAAGTAATGTAAAATTAATTTTAGTCGTATTTTTAAGTGCATTTTTATCTCCTCTTAAGAAAATAATCTGGTCCGTATTTTTGTTGAATTTAACATGACCATTTTTTAAGCGAAAATAAAAATGCATTAAAAAACAAGGCTATTTACAGACTCAATTTACATTTTTGTATCTTTTTTATTTATATTTTTCAACAATTTTAGATTTGGCAAGTTTTCGACCAGTTTATGCTCCGAAAGACCTATTAGATGTTCTTTTATCACTTAAAGGTCCCAGCCGATCACTGGAGAATAATGAGTGAGTTCAAGTTTATTTTATTGGGTGAGACACTAGAAATATGCCAATTTATAACAGTTTTTTATCACTGATATGTGTCCGTGCAAATCTGACTGCCTAAGGTACATATATGCCCACGGACGCGGTACAGAAGCCAAGCCCTATGAAGCCACATAAACAGTACTTTTATAAACAAAACTGTTATACATTGGCATGCCTGGAATCACTTCATATTTTATTGTTATCAAAGCGAATGTAAATACTAGTTCAAATCATTTATATTCACTTTTGTTACAGCCATATTCCAAAATGGGAGTTTTCACACATTTCATTACCAGTTAAAAATTTATTTGATTTGGTATGTAAGGTTTTTTAAATACTAATGTTATATATTTACATATAGTATAAACTATCAAGTTCACGTTTCTGATATCTCGGAAATTGTTATCTTTCCTCACTTCTCACTTTCCGGGAGGAAAAGATAAGTAATAGGAGAATTTCTTGGAATTGAAAAAACTGATCTCTGTCACTCACTTTTCAATGAAATCTAAACCAAAGAAGTATTCAGATTTCTAGGAATCGTGAGATGCCTGAGACCTCAGAAACTTGTACTACTAGCTAGACATTTTGTTTCTTCAGTCTAGCTGCAGTAGCTAATAATTCTAAATGTATCCTTCAAGAGATCCCATTTTGCTGAATTATTACGACAGGATACCTCATACGACATCAATATTCAATGCCAGAAAATTTTAGACTACAAACACGCACCATTATGCCAACAAATACTCAAGAAAGGTAATACACCAGCCCCTTATCGTGGACCATTATGGGCTTATATTCTTGGAAGTCATATTAATGTTCACGTAAGTTTTATAAAGTAAATACATACCTACTTTAGGTTAAGATCATAATTCTATAAGAATCGTGTGCTAATTTTTGATTTTCAAAACTTGTTGGTTTTCAAAATTTTAAATATTCAAATTTTGGAAATTCAAGGACCATAGATTTCTAAAATTTCGGAATGATGAATTACATATATATAATTATCCCGGTTTAATTTATTAAAATCCAATAAAATTTTTAAATCCAAATTGTGATACCTACATCCAGAATTAAAATTTTCTATATAATGATGGTATTTTTAAAAAAATCGCTAGGAAAAATAAAAATTGTTTGCTACGTTTTGAATGGTATGTTAAAAACTTGGTATCTTAAGGTGGTTTTCGATAATTTTGTATTTCAAAACTTTATATACTTTTCTACATTTTACCATAACATAAAAAAAACAGTTTTGAAATGAGTTATATCCGATAGTTCTTATGCTAGAGCATTTTTGAAATCAATTTATGGGCATTAAATTAATAAGTACTTTGCGATTTTTGTCTTTTTTACAGAATATGGAACATTGGAATAAATTAAAATCCAAAGTCTTAACCACCGATCACATTGTAGATAAACTTATTTTCAAAGATATTCAACTAACAGCTTCAAATGATGACCAGTATTTTGTTTTCGAAGATGTTTTATACCAAGCTATGTTATGTTTTTCAAGAGACTGGGAAATATCGGAAAAAATTCAATTTGAAAATTTTCCCCTGAAGGGCAAACAATACGATGGTCCGCCATCGGGTGTTGTACCTTTTCATGGGATTTGTATGTTTGGTAATTTTTTTATTTTAAGATTAATATTTTTAAAAAAAGTTACTTTCTATGAAAAGCTACATTTTTTTATTTTTATTTATAGCTGCTCCGTTTTGCTATCTCTATGATTCACCAATGAAATTATACTTTACATTTCGAGCTTTCTATATTAGATATTGTCATAGGCTTACAACTATCAACACTCATCCACAGGTAAATAGAGGCTTTCATCAACATAAGCTTACATATATGTATAAAATTCTAGATTTACACAACTGGCAAAATGCCAATATTTGAATACCAATTTTTTGTCATAAAACACGATGTTGGCAAAATAATGGCATTTTTTCAGCCGTAAGCCCACCGTAAGACTAATTTTTCGTTTATCTCATGGAAATGTATATTTCTTTTTAGGGTATTGTTAGCCTTTGTTTGTTGTTTGAAAAATTACTGCAAACACATGAACCACAACTATGGTCTCACTTCCGGGAGTTACAAATTCAACCGTGAGTTTAAATACAATATAAAGAAAAAATATTTTTACTGGTACTAAATTTTTCAGAATTCGAATTGTCTTCAAATGGCTAATGCGAGCATTTAGTGGGCATCTTCCCCCAGATCAATTACTTGTACTCTGGGACTTGGTAAAAAAAAAAAAAAAAATATAAAAAACATACAATAATTAACAATAATCTTTTTTGTTATTTTTTACAGATGCTTGGTTTTGATAGCTTGGAATTACTTTCATTATTTGCTATTATCATCTTAAGTTTTCGCAAAGAAAGTATAATGCAAGTTTCCTCCTTAGATAATATTGAAGCAATTCTTTCGGATCTTTCTTCTATTAAGGTTTTACCTCTGATTCAGTTAGCTTTGAGTCGAGATTGAGGCAACCACATTTAAAATAAAATACATATATAAAATATACTAAATGTGCAATGTAATTAAGTTAAAATAATTTATAGAAATTAAAAAAATGTTAAATTTTAGTCAAATATACAAATAAAATAAAATTTTAGACTTTTTTGAAATACATACTCAAAGAAATGCAGGTTGTTGTTGAATTCCTTCCATTCCGCCCGCCGCCAATGACACTCCTGCTAGCTAAGAGATCACGATATACACAAATCTGCTGACCCAACCACCTTACTGATCTCAAGAGGTGATTTTCAACACTGGTATGCCACAGGGCTCCATTTTTACTCCAACTCTCTCATTTTCTTTCTCATGCCGAAACTTCTAATCCTTTAAATTATTTTTCTGAGGACAGAACATTCTGCTTTTCATATTCGTTTCTGTTTTTTCTTGACTTCCAAACTCTTTCGTCATACTCTAGAAACTGATGCAACAATGGCTGTACATGGTCGATACATGCCCCCTACTCGGATATTTGGTCAGTGAATACGTTTTGTCACGGTCTAACCGCAACTCTCCACTCATTTGCTGAAGTATGCTGCGTTATCAAACTCAAAAGCAGCTAAAATGACTAGACAGGATCCAATGGCTACTGTCACCTAATTGCGAAAATTTGTGGCCCGTGGCCTATCTATTCATTATGAAGCAAAAATTTACAAAACTCTTAGACCGAGAGCCCACAGCAGATTTTGGGTGTGAACGATAGCAAAAAAAGAAGTATAGGCGTCGAAAGCTCCATTAAAGACTATTAAAAAAATCAAAGTCTTGCAGTCCACAACTGGGGCCTTTGCGAGAAACAGTGCATCGAAAAAAAAATATGAATGCAACTTCGAGAAAAATCGTGTTAGCCGAAATTGGTTTTCACCCCTCCCTAGATAAGCTCCGCGGATCCCATATCACGGAATTTGAGATCATTTGAGTGTTTAGTTCGCCCGGCCAGACTGTTTAAGAAAACCGTTTTTCACTTAGAATTTTGAATTTTTTAAACGGTCCTGTAGAACGAACTATACACTCAAATGGTCTCAGATTCCATGATATGTGATCCGAGGAGCTTCTCAAGGGATGAGTGAAAACCAATTTTGGCTAACACGATTATCCTCAAAGTTGCATTCATATTTTTTTTTCGATGCACTGTTTCTCGCAAAGGCCCCAGTTGTGGACTGCAAGACTTTGATTTTTTTAATAGTCTTTAATGGAGCTTTCGACGCCTATACTTCTTTTTTTGCTATCGTTCACACCCAAAATCTGCTGTGGGCTCTTAGTCTATCTGTGTGAATGCAAAACAATTTCAGTAATTTTTTTTTATTTTTGATTTTCCTTAAAATACATAAATATTGAACAACAACAATAAAAATTGTTTCTTTGATTAAATAGTATTTTCCTTTTATCTGTACAATTTTTTTAATGACTTATAATTTTTGTTTTATTAAACCTATATAAACTTTTTTTCAAATTGTAAATATTTTGCAAATATGATTTTTGTTTTATGATTTTATGCTTTACTTATGTTTAATTAATTTATAAGTTTTCACAAAATTTGTCGATTTTTTATAACAATTTTTTTTTATTTATTTTATTACTTTTTAATTTATTTTATTATTATTTTTCTTTTTAGTTTTAAAAATTTATACGACACACTAGAATTTATTTTGAAGTGAACAATTTTTTTTTATTATTATTTTTTTATTAAATCTCCTACCTACAAACAAAATAAAATAACAACAAAACAATTTTTATTTATTTTTTCTAGATAAATCACATTTATCGAAAGTATCTAAGCATTATACAATTTTAGAAATTATAAATTATTTTTTTAACACGAAATTATATAAATATTTCGTTTAACAACAAAAAAGTTTAGGTAGTTTGAGCAAAAGCCAACTTTAAAGAAAAAAACTGAAAAAAATAAATAACATATTACAGGCGCAACCCTTAAAAAAAAAACAAAAAATATTTTGGAATGAAATAGGAATGCAAAGTTCGACGATTATTTGAATAAAACGTTGAACAATAATTGAAAATACAAATTTTTTAAGGAAAAAAAATACACATATTAATATTACATTTGAATTTCGAATAGATAACTACTAGTAAAGCTTTTAATTTACAACACTTGTTTTGAGAGAATTTTTACGATTGTTTTTTTATTTGTTTTGTTTTTATTAAGTTGAACTTTTAACACTCGAATTAGAAAATTAATAAACACAAAATTAGAAAACAAATAACAAATTGCAATTTTTTTTTTACACTTTTTTGTTTCTCAGTCTTACTTATGAATATATAAGAAAAAGGACGATACAAAAAATTATTATTAATTTGAAAATTTACAATATTACATATGGTATTTCTTATTTTTTTTAATTTTGAGAAATTTTTGTATAACTTTCGTATATTATTTTTTTTTTTCAGAAATCAAAAAGTAGTTTATTCAAATAAATCGTTGATTAATTTTTGTTGAAATAATTAAATAACTAAAACAAATTATATAACTACAGCAAATTTATCAGACTTAAAATTTGGCATATTGTATTTTTTTTTTGCTGTTTTATTTTTTTTGTTTTTAATTTCTTTTAGTTTCACTTTTCTTTTCATTTAATTTTAAATTAAAATTATGTCCGTAGTTTCATAATTTATATATCCATTTTTAAGCGTAATGCTATACTGTAGGAAAAAAGTTTTTGTATTTAGCGGTAGCACATTCTGAAAAAATCATGTAGGAAATTTGAATTTTGATTTTTAGGTTCGAATCATGGATTATTATTTTCACTGCAACACTGGATGCAATCCATACAGTTATGCTATCTGTTATTACCATCGCTTTTCCTATTTGTATTCGATGATGTCAGTTGAAGCTGAAAAAAATAGAAATTAAGAGAAAATGGATAAAAGCATTTTATTTTAAAAATAAAATATGATAAATATGAGATAAGCTAAAATTGTAAGTCTGATTATGTTTTTTTTTTTGGTATTTGCTATTGTAAGCTTTTGAAATTTCTGATGTATTATTTTCTATGGCACGGCTGTTATTATTACAAATGCATGGGTAAAAGCACTTTTCAATTCAAAATTATGTTTTTATTTTGGCACTGTAATATGAAATATGTGTTGTTTTTTTTAATGAAAGAAACAGAAAATAAAAAAACTGGGAGATTATAGGTCGTAGGTTCTTTTTTTGCTTGCAAAGAATGAAAACATGTACTACTAAAAAGACTTTCTTGATGAAGCTATGGCATCGATCCAACAGACCCAACGGCCTTATCTGGATAGACCTACATTCAGCGACACCAATGCAATGAGTGTCGCACTTGACAGTCCAAACTTCAGCACCCCAGAAGAGATACAATCTTATTCATCTCCTATCAAATGTCAATACCGAAAATATAAATCTTGTATAAACTATCATGACCGCTCTTAATCTCGATAACTCAATTTAAATTTAACATTTACTGCTTATAATTTATTTTTTTTTTTTTGTTATCTAGTTGAAGGCCCTGGCAGCTAGCTCTAGTTTTAAGAAATTATTAATTTTGTAATTAACTTACATTTTAATAAAATTATGATAATAATAATAATAATTATTATAATCAGCAACTTCAAGCCAAAGAAGTCAGCTAGATTTTATGGGTATCCAACTTATATCTAAATAGGCACACAGTTCTGATCTTCTTAACCACCATATTCAACGACACAACAACTAGTTCCCCCAAAAATGTAAAACTGCGAAAATGTGGCGATTCCGGAGAAGGAAACAGGAACATTGCCAACAACTAAAAGCCGGCATCTCTCCTTAACAATTTAAATAATCTCTTATACTCAGAAATCTTAAAAAGTTAAGCAGGAAAAACAACCCCGACATGCACTTCGGCCTTCACGTTTTTGATCAACGCGTTCACAAAGCGATGCAAGGCAAGGCGAGTAAGTCCGAATCCTATCAAGGAGCGTAATCAGAGAAGGACGAATAAATTGGTGGACAATATCTCGAGTTGAAATTTTGTTAGCAAGCAAAATCAAAAATCATTCTACACTGCATACTCTCCTGAAACTTTAACACGACCGTCATCATTGCCTTTAATAACTATTCAAGTCCCATCGGATGATTTGTAGATGTCGAGAAGCTTTTTTTCCACAAACATTTAAGGCTTTCCCCTAGCTCTTATCAAAATATTTCTTTTTTTCTCCCAGGAACTTCTTTTTCTTCTGGAGAACTATACATACATCAGTAGTGAAGGGCATCAAAACTGGAGTGACAAACGCTCGAAATTTGACCATTTCTCTACATAATTTTGACTTCTGACAGACCAATCCTAAACGGTTGCGGGAACCTACCCTTTGCCGATGACTCACTCACATACACCACTCTTAGCCATCTGAAAAGTCGACTAGAAAACTCTTTGAGTGATACTTGAAGTGGGTTGGATGTCTGTATTAAGATCTCAAAATCGGGCAGCAGCCAAGTGTAGAAACATAATTCTGAAACTCTCAGCAAAACGTAGCTTGAAGTACCGGGAAATTCAATTTAACGAGTTTGTAAAATTATACCGCTACGCCCTACTCAAGAAACGTACTCAAAACAGACAGGTAGGCCTTCTATCGACTAGCAGTTTGGTTTTTGATTTCCAGGGAGGGGATCAAAAATGTAACCTCTTGGGTGTCATTAAAAGACTTTTGAAATATAACAAAAAATTCGATCGCATCTCACACTCCACTCGTTTTATTCAATTTTTAAATCTAACGCTTCTAAAAAAAAGAAAATTCTTATTTCTTCTTTCTAGGGAATCTACTAATAAGGAAGAAGGACAGGAGGAACATAATAAAGGCATTGCTATTTTAAGCCAATTCAATGTCAGAGCTGGTTTCAGCTAGTCTAGCAAAACATAATATAGGCAAATTTGTTCAAATAAATACCTGGAGTTAATTATAAAAAAATAATAGGTACGAGTAATATTATTTTAAACATGTATTTTTTATGAATATTTATGAAATAATATAATAACAAATCATAAAAAAAATACTAATGAAAACTAGTTTAATCTATAAACTATCACTTTTTCTCAACTACTCAGCTATAACGCACTGACCTTTCTTCCGTTCGTCATTTTTGACCTTCAATAAATTTTTATTTTCAAGGCAAAATAAAATCAGATTTTGTGTTAAGTTCTGTGTTTAATTGTATCGATGTTTTTTTTTTAATATTTGCTTACCTGTAGCGAACGTATTGTATCGAGAAGACCTTTCTTTTCATCTAACAAAATAGTGATATCATCTTGAGCTGCTTTCAAATAAGTGCGAAGGACATCGTTTTCTTGTTTGGCTTTTTGTCTGAAAAAAGGAGAAAATTGTTAATTCGAGAAATTAAGCTTTTAATACGACATATCTTACCTATAGCTCTCGGAATTTTCTTTAGAATGAGTGAGTTGCTTTCTAATATTCTCATTATCGAGCTTAAGCTGTTGCATGACTAATTGCAAGGACAGAATTTCACGATCTCGATCCTTATCACGAGGCAAAGCTGATGTGCTCGGCACTTCTTCGTGTATATCTGAAAAATAAATTTAAAAAATATTTTAAACCAATAAACAAAACCATGAGTAAGTTTTTTTTTTGTTTACTCTTTTCAACTGGCTGAATCTGCAAAACTCCATTCTCATCACGCAGAATTTTCATTGAGCCTATAACTAAATTTATTGGAACTGGCCCCGGTGAGGTAATATTAACTGGCGGTCTATCTTCAACCAAGTTAAGTTTCACATTTTCAAGTGATATCTTTAATAAAAAAAAGTAAAACTTAAATAAATCGATTTATACCTTCAGTTATTTTAAAATTACATTCAAAGGCAACGGTTTGGTGATGATTTCATCTTCGGCCAAATCTCCCAATCCTATCACTGTACTCATTGATAAATCTAGTGATATATCTCTAAGACGAACGTCAGCCTGATGAGTGAACCATCTAAAAAGATTTGTATATTTGTTATAAAAATTCAATATATTAACTTTACAACAACACTTACTCTTGAATGCTTTTCTTATCAGTTATATCAACTGATTCATCAGGTGGATTTAATGTTTCTTCCAAACGCAGTTGAACACATGGCGGCGCTTCAGAATTATAAGGAGCCAAATTCCATGCTTTACAACGTGCACCAAATTTTGTCTGAAACATTTTGATAGACTTTATTTTTATTTTGAATTTTAATATAAATAACATTAAATTTCAAAAGAAAAAAAGTACACACACATCGAAGGCTTAATCAAATATATTTAAGTTGATTTTAATTTGAAATACCAAACTACATAAAATGCGAATTACTCAAAACAATCACAGCAGAACAATGTGCATTCATAAAAAATTTTGACATGCAATGTGCCAAACCAGATACTACCTAAAAGGTCTTTCAAAGAAGACGCACGATTTTTAAAGTTGCGTGGGAGAAATTCACCAAATTTTTCCTTTTTTTTCTGAAAGAAATTTGTATTTTATTAGTAAGTTCGCCGCGGTTAAGTTGAATATTTGTTTTCTTAGTCGCAAAAATCAGATTGAATTTGCTGATGGCGTTCGTTTTATTGACTTTGAGGGCATCAATTATTTCAATTGACGTAGACCTGGGATTTAAGATAGTGCCAAAGGAAGGCTATCGCACGATCACGGTGGCCAATATACGTCACTGCCGCGAGAACAACCATGTCTTCAAATAACTCGAGGCAAATCGTCGCCCGAGAATTGTTTTGTCCCATACGCCACTTTTGTGGTTTTTGAGTTAGGGATGCAGTCTATGGTAATTTTGTATGCTCTATCTTAATCTGTGATCCGCTATGTCTTACCAATCCTGAGATACTGAGCCTCGACTTTGTCCCATATCCAGTAAAATCAACGTTTTCTAGAATTGTTTTGTACCATTAACCATTTTTTGGCGTTTGGGACAGATTTTCCATACAATTTTCCGAAATTTTTGTGTGAGAATTGTTTTGTTCCATGTGCATATCACGGCTACAAAGGATAGAGAAAATATTAAGGCACTTGAGAATTGGTTTGTCCCACGTGCATTTATGTTAAGGAAAATCCATGTGTGTGGGACACCCATCGCAAAAAATATTTGAGGATTGGTTTGTACCACCTCCATTACATGAGTGTAGATACTCGAACGAAATTGCATTAATCAATAAGAAGCAATTTGGATCCAACAAAATGTGTCATTTGCTATGACCTACAAAGCGTTTTCAACTTGCCAAGGGGAAATGCATCTGCATTTTACTATAAGAAGAAGCTGAATATGTTCAATCTTACTGCAACGGTCACCATCCCTGGAACAAAAAGATTCACTTATTGCGTTGTTTGGACAGAAGCTCATAGCGGTCGCTCGGGGAACGACATTGCAAGTGCGTTAATTAAAATCTTGAACATTGGCTGAGCCGGGACATTCTTTAATACAGGAGGTGGATTACATTCATGCGGCAATCGATAAACATTTGAAAAGCATAGAAATTCATAGTCCACTTCATCTTGTAAGACTTTTAACAAATAATATGAATACTGAAAAAGTAAAACTTACAATCATTCAAATGCTTCCAGAAGATTTTAAGGCGTATTCCATTTCAGCTAATTAAATGGACTACACCAAAGTACCTTTTTCCAAAGTAAAAGCATTACTTTATGAAAAGGATTTGGAATTTCAGATGACATTCAAAAAGTCGGCTAAGGAAAAAGAATTCCAAACTGTCAATTTAATTAAAGTAGCCACCAAAGGCGGACTACAAACACCCAAAAATTTGCTTAGTGCAAAATTAATGAACACATTTAAGACACCAATATCAAAAGAAACAAAAAAGACCTGAATGATTTGCTTCCGTTCATTCCGGATATCGATAAGCAATATTTTAAAAAATTGCTGAATCTTTAGAGCTTTATGAGACTATAATTAATTATTAAGAAACTAAATGTGATGGCAGTAGAATTGCTTTTATTTTTGTATTTTTTTGTTTTAACAAAAATGCTTGAATTTTAATTATAATAAAGCTGATTGTGATAGCAGTAGAACTGCTTTTATTTTGTTCTGTTTAAATAAAAACTTTAATATTGAAAGGAAACTGATTTTTCTTTTAATATTTTTTTATCTTGGATGAGAATTGATTTGTACCATATCCATTTTTTTGTGTCCCACGTGTATAGAGCAAAGAATTTAGAAACAAAATATAGGAGGTGGGACACAAGTCGAAAAAGTTGACTTTTACGTTAATTAATGTATCTTCTTAACGCTTTGGCAAAACCCTTTGAAAATTGGTATGTGAACTCGAGATTAGACGGACTTCAGAAAAAAAAATAAAAAAAAAATCCTATCGCACAGTTTTGGAATACCAAGTGCGCAAACCTTTAAATTCGTTTTTCTCGAAACAGTGCCAATGGCGTATGGAACAAAACAATTCTCGGGCGACGAAATGTCTAATGTCATAGACTTTGCGGCACTAAGTGCCATCTTGTTGGTTACGAGAAGTCACTAATCATCGATTTCTAGCAGGCAGTTTCGTTTTGAAAGAAATACGGGCCGATGATGACTCGTCTCTAAAGATGATTTTTTTGCCTAATACGCGTTTGAAAGACCCTTTACTTTATGGAATTGAGCTTATTTGATCTTTTAAATTGGACCCTTTACTTTTTTCTGTGTGTGGAATAAGTTAGGTGAAGTAGGTTTAGTGAACATAGAAATGTAAGGTAAGTTTTTAGTTTTAAATTGGCTACTTGTACAAAAATTACCTTTATTTTTAAACAACTGGTCAATCAACTTATAAACTTCAATTACCTTGACGTTCTTTCTTTCACTGAACTTGGCTATTACCTATTTGGAAAGAAGCTTCCACAATTGTTACTATAGCAAGAAGTTGATTTTTTTTCCGTTAGGGTTTCCGTTGTGGAAATTTGGAGAAATTTATTAGAAACTTTAAAAGACCCAACACTTCTTACTTTGATTGGTAAAAAAACAAGGGTTTATAAATATAAATATTCAATTCAAACAGACGCCAATCGTACAAGTCAGAAATTTGATTGAGTTCAAAAATGTAATCTTAAGTGTATTCCAGGACCTATGCATTTCCGCTGGGTTTTCCTTATTTTGTTCAATGATTTGAAAAAAAAAATGCATTGATTTTTAAAAACATCAAAATTAAAAAAATATTTTCTATATTTAAAGTAACTATTCATTCAATAAGCTTAACGTGTACCTTGTGTGTTGAAAATATTATAAATGTAGGTGTATTTTTTGTCAAGCTTTTGCACTACAAACAAAACAAAAATAGTAAAATAAATGGAAGTGTGTTAATGTCAGATCGATCTCATGCACTTTATTTCGTTTCAAACAATGTTTTTTTTTTTTGTATATTCGAATTATTGCGCTTCCTTCAACTTCACTTATCTTAAACAAATCCAACAAGGTCGTGTTTTTTTTATTTTTTTATTAAGAAACAAGAAATTTGTCTAAGAGAACAGCACAAACACAGCAATTAAAATGTGACGCAGCAAATTGTTATCAATCATTCAAAAAACTGTATTTCTAACTCAATAGGCTTCAAAAGTATATATTAAAAAAAAATTTAAAAAAGTACTTCAAATATAAAATAAAAAAATTAATAATTATTACAACAAAAATTAAAAACCTAACCAATGAGAAGATTTCTTTTTTTTTTTTTTCTTTCTTTTTCTATTCTCTCAGACTACAACCCAAAGTCATAATATGAAGATCGGTTTTATTTGAGAAATAAGTTTAAAAAAAAAAATCAAAATCTAGGAAAATCATTTAAAAATAAAAATAATACAGTCAGTATAGATGTTCAAAACAAAAGAGAAAGTAAATACTTATAAAATATAATTATAATAGTAACAAGTTACATGTACCTTTGTTGATTGGTGAGCGGTCTTTTTTGTGTTTAATTGATTTTTTTATTTATATGTAGCAGTTATTTGTACATACATTTATTTATATATCAATAGTTTTTTTTTTATGAAAAAAATAAATAATTTGTTTGACGTTAGCACACATATTGAATAAATGTTTAAAATAAAATTTATAAAATTTATACAATAATAATTAATAATTGTATTATATTTTTTTTTATGTGTAATAATTAGGTATAAAATTATTTTAAGTAAATAATTTATGTTTGTATATTTTTTTTTTATTTTGATTATTTATGAAAATAGAAGAGAAGAGAAAGCATGCAAAAAAGTTATAGCGACACATTAACGTTTTGATTATTAGATTTAAAAAAAAGTATAATATTTAAGAAAATGTTTAAAATATTTGAATATTTATAAAATTTATAGAAAAAATATTTTTAAAAATAAAATTACAAATTAATAAACGGAAGCAAAATTATTTTTTTAATTAAAATGAAAAAAGTATAGTTATAAAAAATAAATTAAAAATAACATATTTAAAAATAGAAAGGTTTAAAAACGTGAACGAAAAATGCTAAGCTTGTGGATCTGTTCTCAAAAGTTCATTGAACAAATCAGATGAAAAACTGCTTTACTGCATTGATACAAATCCGGTGTCTTCCTGTATTTATGTATGAGTACTTTGTGAACGACCTTGCAAGAAAGGCTCGAATTAAAGGATCATCCAATTCATGGTCCGGATTGGAATATATTGGAATTTTCAACATGAACAGTCATCCGAGACTGTAAATGTTTAGTTAAAGGTTTGCCATTTTACAATCGCCGAACGTGTTAAAATTTTGTTTCACGCATTCTAAGAAACTCGTAGCGAAGTGGTTAGCGCGTTGGACTGTCACGCAGAACGCCTGAAATAGATTCCCGGCCTCTGCCACCTAAGAACAAAAATGTTATTTTTAGAGATAATGTCTCTTGCGAGGAAGTGACAAATCGTCCAAGAAAACCTTTTGTCATGAATAAGTGCTTCTCAATTTAGCCGTTCGGACTGGGCAAATAATCTTAGATTCCTTCTATTCATGCCGACAAGACCCACACACAGGAATAGTTGAGAGTTGTAAGTCACTAGACCTAGGCTCTCTACGAGCTGTTTCGCACGCAATTTCTTTTTTTGTTTTACATATAACGCATTCACGCAATATTTTTTTTCAGCGATGCGACTTATTTTCACTCTCTGGATGCGTTAGCAAAAACAATTGAAAATGGGGAAGTGGAACCCATATTATAGACCATTGTCTCTACAAAGTCACTGTATGATGTCAAATTTGGTCTGGTGGTGTCATTAGTCAATACTTTTCACAAATGAGGAAAGTGTAACCATCATCGTCAAATGTTTAACGATTTTTATTGTAATATTTCATATTTAGTGCCATTTAATATTTTGTTCAAAACTGGGCTCATAGGTTAACTGATAGGCATTCCTAGAATCACGAGTTTAACAGTGAATCAGAAACTGAAATGTGACAGGCTATTGCGTAGGATATACATCATTACGACTGTTTGAGAGACACAAAGTTTTCGTCGTAGACAGGTATTTTCTCGAGGGTTCAACTCTTTAATCGTTGTCCAGCAGATTTTTAATAGATCCAAGCAACTTTTCAGCTGTTTACACTTTGACTAACTTTTTATTTAGTCCGAACATTTCCACCCCTTTTTTCTCTTTCTTTGTTATGAGTTTCGGGCTAAAAAAATTACATGTTCGAAAAATTCTCTTTATTGGCAGTATACAACATCAAAAGTACAGGCGAACGCAAGTTATTTGCTATATTTAGGGCTGGAAAGGTGAAATTAAATTTTCTTTTATTTTCCAGAAGCAAATCATAACATTTAAAGCGAAACGCCTTATTAGTACTTTTTTTTAGTGTCAATTGTTTAGTAATTGTTGATGGGAATAAAAAAAAGTTAAGCATTACAACGATTGCCACAATTTTAACATGGTTGGAAGGAAATTCAATGATAATTGCAGCACCACAATCAATTATACCATTATTATGGGTCAACTAGCAGGATAAAGGATGTGATTTCACTGTGTTTCTGTCACAGGACAAATTTATTAAGACCTCCCTTTTATCTCAACATGCTCATTGTTCGAAGTGAAATTTTATTTGGGCGAATTATCAATACCTTTTAAAATTTCAGCCGAACAAAAATATTTCGGGTGAACTATTTTCCGGGCAAGTTTGCAAATCCACAAGAAATAAAATAAAAACAATGAAACTCAAAAATAGCAAATCACAATAAAACGAAACAAAAACATAAACCAATGAGAAAATAAAAATTGAACCAACTTAGAATGAAAATGAATTTGATAAAACAAAGAAATCAACAATAACAAACTCACTTGTAATTCATCCCAAGGTATCGAGCCACATTCATTACATGATATTGCAGCTACTTGCAGTCGTAATGAAGAAGAATATCCTTCATTTTGTTTTATCACTTCAACTGTAGTTAATCTGTAATTCAAAATTAAAGTTTCATTTTAAAAGAAAAAAAATTGAAACAAATAATAAATTCAGTTTCACCTAAAAGTCGTCATTGACACCAAATCTCTTCGGCGCCAAGTACTCGCCTCAGAGGGTTCTGACGGTGAGGATAAATTTGTTTTATAATTATTTGTAGGTTCTTCATAGACTTCACTGGCAACTTCAACTGGTGATGCTTTGAGATTTGTATCAGTTGTGAAAGGATTAAGTCTAGGGACAAAATCGCATGAGAACGTGTATTTAAAATGGAAATAAACCAGCATTACCTAAACATGACATCGATGCAATCGGTTGTCTTATCATCACTCATGACAATTGCAAAATTCTCCGAATCGGAACTTATATCACTTTGAATCGAGAAAGTATCACTAGCATCATCATTTGGATTTCCTGATTTTATTGCTGAATCAATTGATGTCATGAAACTAGAGAAACCTTTTTTCATTGACAGTAGACCTAAGAGAAAAAAAAAATGATATTACCGTGGCGCTTCATAAAAAAGTTTTTCTATTAAAACTCACTCGAATTGATTTCTTTCGTTATACTCGAATCAGTTATAGAATTTCTAGTTTTTGACGATTTTGATGACGATGCAGCTGACTGTGGTAAAATTCCAACATCTACTCGAGATCCTTGATTTTGTAGTGAAGATGGGGCCACTGTTGGTGTACTTTTAATTTGAACATTATAACTTAAAGAGATACTATAATTAGACTTCACGGGGGTATAAGAAAAAAATTTCTTTTCATGCCTACCCATGAGTATTTGGATTGGACACATGCATTCCAGTTTCAAAAGGTGGATCATTTGTTACTGGGGACGGTGTTTCAACACTTCCAAATGTACTATGTTTAACTTGATCTATTGGTGGATGCGTCGGCCAGATTATATTTGTACCTTAAAAAAACACACAAAATAGAATAGGTTCTCATATCAATAAAATCTACATTCAAAATATATGAATGATACGACTTTTAAAATCATGCAGTGTGGTGTGATATTGAAATTAGGTGCATTGCGGGTTAGTAAATATTAAACTTGAAGAAAAAAAATTAATAAAAATACAAAAAAAAAAACTAAACTAAGGATAAAATTTGTTTTTTTGTTTTCTTTTTTTGAAAAAAATAAAATAAAACTAAAAATCCTTACTATTCATGTGTAAATCATCACCCAAACTAGCTGAATCGGGTAAAACACTTTCAGCATCACCACCACTTGATTCCTTACCAGGTGTTGGGGACGGCATCACCAGTGTTACTTCAACTTGTGGCACAACACAACCCAAAATTAATGATTTCTTAATGTTTTGCTACAAGAATCAATACATATAAGGAGAGTTAAGGATTTTTTTTAGTAAATAAATGTATAAACAATTCCACATGACGAACCTTCTGTAAAATACGTTCGGCATCAAGGGACAGGAATGTTGTCAGTTCATTCATCTCTTCGGCCAAACGAAGAAGGAACAAATACTGATAGTGATCAATTTGAACACTAACTAGGTTTGAAATATGAACTATAGCATGCATATCAGCAGTTTTTTCACTAGTGATTTCGGCTGATTTGCTTCGTTTCTGAGATGATGCTTCTGTTGGTGAGGGCTCTTGTGGCTCTGGTTCAAGGAATGGATTCAATGTTGCAAAGTTTCGGTTTGTATAGTCCATTCGGTGAATATTTGTCTCAACAGAACCTTTTGCTGTTGATGCGGCAGTTGTAGCAGCCGTTGCGCTATCAGAACCTCCATGAAGCCACAGTGTAACGGGAACCGCATCCACAAATGGAATCGATTTATTTGGTCCCAAGGATCGTGCTCCGAGGAAATCAATCCAAACTGGATCGAATTTTATACACCATACATCTCGGGGTTCAGACCAAGTTGCATATCGTGACAGATTCTGCGATGACACTGACGCACTTAGTGGTGGTTGCTGAATATTCGGAACATCACTAGCAGCCACATGCGATAGAATTCGATCAGTGACAATACACATATCACCATTGACCGATGGGAAGCCACTGCCAAATACTAAAGTTCCTTCTTGAAGTGAATGTAACGCATTGGCGAGGTCCGCTCTGGATGAGCCCATTTCACGAATATTTGTCAAAGCAAATCGAGAGATTTGAATTTGCATGATTTTCGGGCGATCTTTTTGATTTGGGGCATCGATGCTGGATTCTATTACAATGCGAGGCATTATTGCTTCAACTTTGACATCCATATACATAAAGCTGGGCTCAGAATTAACTGACAATGATGCAGCTGATGAAGCCGAAGCTGTGGGGGATCCAACACTCGTTCGCAAAAGGCTTTCGTGTAGATTGAGTGAAAATGAATTAAACCAGAGCACACTGCTTAGATCAAAGTGAACCTGTAATGGGTTGATGTGTACGAAGACCTTGGACGGAGGAACTGAAATTCAAAATGTTCCATTAGATTTACGAGTAAGATGCGGGAGAGTTAAGTTTTGTTACTTACGTGGAAATATAAAATCTCCCGGATAATAAAAGTAAGTAAACTCTGCGTGCACAATTGGCATCTCCGGCGGGAATGAGTAACGATCTTTGTCTCCTGGAAAAAAATATTAAAATATTTGTTTACTTTTGAAAACACCAACAATCAACTGATTTCATTTTTAACAGAATAACAATAACAAAGGACAGCATCTACTAATTAAAAAAAAAAAACACACATGCTAAACAATTTCCCTGCTCTAATGCTACACATGAAATGAACAGAACTGAGCGTCAAAATCACCTGCTTTGGTTTTCCTCTTATGTTGAGCTAAATTGTAAAAGCATCAGATATGTTTGTTGTTTTTTAGAATTTATTTTGAAATCATGAGATATAGACAATGAGAGAAAAAAATATTTGTGTATTCTATTTTTTTTTGTGCGGTTTTTTAAGCACACAAAAAGTGCCACACACACACACACAAAACAAAAACAGAAAATTTGAACCAACTTACCTGAGACAAATTCCTTTGGCATTTGCTTCTTTCCAGAAGTAGTTACTCGATAGAGAGTGAAATCTTCTATGCGAAGAATTACACATGCACTCATTAATTTTGCTAGATTGTCCAAAGTTGATTTTTGTTGAATTGATTGAGATAATGGTGTTGGAGCACTACTGGAATTGATGGGAGTTGATTGTCCAGATGTGGTGGTTAAACCAGATAAAGTGGCTGGATTTAGCATGACTGGCGATGTAGGTGCACTACGTTCAAGTGGGGCATGTGTTGATGGACGATTTGGTTGACTTAGACTAAGTATAGCTTCACGAAATGAATTAAGAGATTCCTTGAGCCAAAGTGCTGGCAAAACAGATGCTTCCTTATATCTGAAGAAAAAAAAATAAGATAACGTTAATGGTAAGTGATTAGCTGATAAGTAGAAAGTATCATATCCTACTTGGCCCAGTGAGATCGATCGGATTTTGCAAGGTGATAGGGATAGTAATCAACTTGAAATGCTTGCACTGAGATCTGTAATGCTCCACCTTTGTGAAGATCAGGATAACTAGAGCGGCCATCTAAGAAAAAAAAACACAAAAAATACCTTTCATCAAGATGCTAGACACTAGAGATATGAAAATTCTGCGTAAAAAAAAAACATTCGCGTTACAAACAAATATGCTAAAAATTTGGATTAATATTGGTAGAGCCGTTAGTGAAAAAGTCGAAAAACAGAAAAAAGACTGTTAATAACAGTTTCTAGTAAACTAATTTTCTACCAAAAACTGCTGCAGTAATTCGCAGATTTTTTTAAATCAAAATATTTAGAGCGGTTTCTGAAATAAATGAGCTTTGCTTTTATATATATGGCAAGTACCGTTATTTTTCGAATTAAAGAAAATCAATTTCCCTTCTAGGGAACCACGAAAAATGAAATTTTAAGAAATTCGTTTCAAGCGTTTAAGGTTATAGGTCGTGTTACAGACAGACAGAACTGCGGGATCAACCTTTTCCCATATTCTCTGTCATGTCAATAGTTAGTTTGAGGAAGAACTTTTCAGTAACAAGACTCTTGTTCCATTGACCAATAAACTACCGCAGATTTTAGAAGAGGGTTACAGCTTGAAGCAAAAGCTTTGTAATAAATTGGCAAGTGTGTTTCCGTTAGTTTCAGGCGATGTTATAACTACTTCAATTTAAGGCTGTTGCAGGTACAGTCATCCTACAAAACCGCTTTACAATTTTAAGAATATTTTCATTAAAATTACTGAAGAAGCTAATCATCCGTTAAGAATACCAAAAACTGAATTAATTTGCTCTTCAAGGCTTTAGTCATTTTTGTACATCTAAATATTAACACAAAATGTACACGTTAAGAGCTTAACTTACAATTTGTAGAGCTCAAGTGACCAGTTTATGCAATAGAACGATTTGTTATTAAGATCATAATTATGTAATTGATTTATTGTAGCATGTTTAAGGAAGTTTTACTTCAAAAAGAATTTATATATAAATTAAATTATTACCCCCTTCATCATCACACAGATGCAAATCAATGCGCTGACTGAAGAAATGGTAGGAAGTCTCACGTACATCGAATGCATTAAACATTTTTTGCGTTGATGAAGTATGTGCAAGATCAGATAGCTGGCGGGTTTGTTGCGCTAGTTGTGCTTGATACTCTGGTAGTGTCTACAAGGAAAAAATAAAATAAAATTAAATTAAATGTATACCTATACAAAGCTATGGAGGTTTATTGTTGACATACCTCAAGTTTCTTTTGTGCTTTGGTCTTTTGAGTCGCATGTGTTGCAGCTTTTATTAGACCCGACAATGAATCGACAAAATGAAGAGCTGCTTTTAGTTGTGAGTCCGTTAGCACCCATAGAAGATCATCCAAAATCAGAACCAATCTAGATGCAAGAACACTACAATCCGACATTCGTTTTCGTATCGTTATCCTACAACGAGCTTGATTTGTAAGCAAACGCAGTGGAGTAAGTGTCTTATCCTGCGTTGAACTAGCTTCAATACGAACTGTTTGCCATGATAGTTCTTTGAATATAAGAATTATTCCTCTTTGTGGGTCTTTCAATCGAGTCATCCGTAGATCGGCAGTAGCCCATTTTGGTGTTTTTGATTCAACGCGAATTCGCGACATCTACAAGGGAAAAGAAAATTAATATTTTCCAATCATTCGGAAAAAAAAAATATAAAACATACCTGAACTGTTGATGTAAAGGCTGGACTTAGGAACTTTACGTTTACAGTATTCACGATTATTGTAATGCCATCGACAACTTTGTGTATAAAACTATACTTCCCAGGCGGTACTTGTATAGGCTGTAAACCTGGCGAATTAGGATCTTGATTTCTTGAATTAGGATCACATGTTTCCACAGATATATTCACTTCGTCAAGAGTCTAAAATAAAGCAGGACAAAATATGTAGAAAGAAAAATTGGATTTAATGAATATTATAAAGTAAATTAAATAATTTAATTTACCAGGGTTATAGGAACACTTTTCAGTTTTGTCCAGCTTATACGAAAAGAAACATGATTGCACCATGCTGATGTTAAGCGCAGCCATGATGGTAGTTCCAGCAGATCAGTTAAAACGTTTTCATCTAATTGTAAATTTGAGAGTTCCCCTTCACCTCGAAATGTGCTCAAATTAATTTTATCAGATGAAAGATTTTTCGTGTAACTGCAAAAAAAAATATAAACAAATTTTAAATACAAAATACAAATGATTACCTTAGGAGTAAGCGAACAAATTAGGACTCAAAGACTGTTATTTGCAATAAAAAGGAGAAACTTTTCTTCCGTATTCCCGGAAATCATTTACACAACAAGAACATGAAGAAATTTCATTAAATCGACTTGGAATGACTTCAGTAAGTTTTAGGGAAAAAAAGCAAAAAAACTTTCATCCTAATCTATTTATTTGAAGCGTACAATAAGTTGAGTTGCTTGGGTCAGCATTAAACATGAACTCATGTCAGTAGTCTTTAGGTGGGTGGGTAGGTACCTTGGGAATGAACTCTTTTAAAAGTAACTTCATTTTACTGGGTACAAATTGCCATTGCAATCACAAACAAAAAGTCTCATCTTATCGATTCTCATTTAGAAAGACTCATGTGCTTTACATTTAAATATTCTACCCATTTTTATTATCGATCCTTTTTGGCCAAAGCAACCCATCCAACCGGAAGTTGTATGGCAATGTATCTGTCTTCAACAGAAACACAAGTAAATTACTTTAGATAATTGTCTACGAAAATTGTCTCCTCGAACAAAACGAACGACTATTTGATTGAGAGTATAGATGAGTGAGGGGAGGACACTCAAGGATTTTTTTTTCATTTACTGTCTATCTATTGGCATCCTAGATAATTTATGTGTCTCCATTAATATTCCATTTGTTAAAAGGGGAAACTAATGGACTAATTAATAAAACGATTCAATTTAATTTCCACTGGCGATTAGGTGGGTGGTAGTTTGTAACATGCTTTCACTTTTTTGTTTTTGTGCTTGCATAGTCGGCTTTAGTTTGTACTTGTTTTGCAAAAACAAAAAATAAAAAATTAAAAACAAATAAAAGGTGAAAGGGGCTGTAGCTGTTGAAAAATACTCAATTCAACTTTCCTTCATACTTTTTGCTACATAAAACTAACAATATCACTTAGCTTGTCTACTGAGATTTAAATACGTAGGTAAATAATATGTACATAGGCATAAGTACGTACCTACTCCAGAAATTAATACTGTCGCATTATCCGCACAACCTTTACCGATTGTTGCAGGCATACTTCAGAGAAGCTATTCTTAGCCTAGACTACCTTTGGATATATTCAGGAGTATAAAAAAACAAAACGTACAAGTGTTTATGTGCTTGATTTAAGTTTGTCCTCTTCATTTTGATGAGTCATGAATGTTGGAAGCCATACGTATTATTTTTTTTTTTTTATTTTCAAACAGATTGCTTCACGTACGTTTAAATAGACAATAAAGAATTTCGTTTTGTACATACAAGCAATGGTTAAGTTCTGGTCTAATTATCTTTGGGAAGGTATAGCATATCAAAATATGGAAGAACTTTGGCATTTAAACTTAGGAAGATTATTTTTGTTTTCGTTGGATTTGAATTAAAATGTAAAAGTTCATCGCGAACTCTATGAATGTGGGATTTTATCATCCTACGTGGAATCATAGGTATGCGCATACAATTTTGTTTATTGAATTTGACAGAAATATTTTTCTTGTGTGTTTTGGTTTATCATTATTAACTGGACTCGAGCCTATGGGATTAATTTCTATTTGGATATCCACATTCATAATTACTTTTTAATTCTTCTTAAATAAAAGTCGATTGTGGTAACCACCGGATATAGGCAGTTTCGTCCATCCGGACTTGGGTTTTTTAAGCTTAAAACTAAGAGTGTTGAAAAGAGCACACAAAAATAATCTGTCGAAAATTGCTGACTGGAAAAATGAGTCGGCAGAAGTCTTAGACAGGCCCATGAGATGGATGGTTTTCAGCGGATGTATACAATAGAGTGCACTAACGGGTTCGTCAACATTTTGGAAGACTTTAAAATACTTAAAGCTGAAGGCAGTTATCCTACGTTCTCAATTGTCTTTAACTATCTTATGAAATGCGTATTTAACAGGATGCTTGACTCTAAAAAGAAATGTATTAGCAACCCTGTTCTGTCAAAAGCGTTTTTCGTCTGTTAGTAAAAACAAGTGGAAACCTAGCATTAAGATTTTCAGGACTAGCCGAAGTGCTGAAAAAGATATTGTAGTGGATGGATCCTTTATGGGTACCCTTTTTTTTTTGGGGTCCTACTCAAAAGCTTAGCCTTGTTTTTTAGTGCATTTTTATCTTCGCTTACAAAAAAGTCATAACAACATTACGGAATTATATCAAATGTTTATTGTATTTCACATACGAATTTCCTTTAAGCGGAGATAAAAATGCAATAAAAAACACGGCTATTATAAAACCTAAATTTGGTTGGCTGGCAGCTTGTGGAAATCCAGGAACCAGTGACTCAACAATGAACTATTCCAGTGTGCATGTTATCATCAGCAGGGACAGTCAGATATCTCGCATCAATATCATCAAAAAGGCAGTTGAAACCACCGTGGCTAACAGCCACCAAAGACCCCAAGAGAAATAAATTGTGGTATGATAATGAATGGGTGTACGTATATAATGGGGGCTATCGTGAATAAAATTTCCCACGAAATTTCTCCCATCATCTAAAATTGGAAATGCCAACAATTTTCCACTGTTCCTTGTAGGTTCCAATTTGGTCGATTAAAATGGTAGCCGAGTCGCAATGGAATATTCATTTTTGGTACCAATAAATTCCGAGAGAAACTGCGACCAGAATTCACATTCCCAGTTTTCGACGATGGGAAAAATTCCGTGGGAAATTTTATTCACGATTGCCCCCAATGTATACCGGATAAAGCTGACAAAATATACACATGTGAAAACTTCTACTTGAACAACCTATAATATGAAGAAGGAGTAGATTTAGTTAAAAAAAAAGTTTAAGAACAGCAACGCCACCGGATCTGAGCGACATGACGGTATGCCAATTTTTGAAATAAAACATACTGTTTTATTTAAAACCTCGAATTATTTATTTGTTAGACCAACCAAATATCTGCCTTACCTATAAAGACTGAGCAAGTATCAAATTCCAAATTCCTCTAATAAATCAGCTAGGCGTTGCACCGCCAATTTACGGTAGTACATTTAAAATATGGTCTCCAATAAGCCATCAACATCGATGTTTTTTCATCTCCTTTTTTGCTCATTAGCATTTTTAAATTGCACGAAAATTCCCCGATGTGAGTCATAAACTTATTGCATTTATGTGATGTTAAATTTATCATATTTATAGTGCTCGTTTTCTGTTATTCTCACAACAAAATGAAGGGAAAAATAAAATGAAAACAAAAAAGGAAATTGTCGTAATTAACAATTATACATTTATAATTGATTTTATACTGTTCAATCAGCAAATTTATTATCATCAGGTATACAAAAAGGTTTGTTTGCTATTTTATGAAGGAATCACTCAACATTGTGCTGAACCATATGGATTCATGAGTTTAAAAAACCTTTAAAACCTTAATTTGTATTTATTATAATTATCAGATCACCTACCCGGCTATAAAGCTTAATGATTTAAATATTCATTAAAATTTGCTTGCCAATTGGAAGAGCGATAAGATGAATAATTTAAAATTTGAATGGGTATGTATGTTGTATATCGCACACAAGCATCATGTACTTGTATTTACTTGGTTGCTCTCGCTTCAGCTACTCATCACGTCACATTGTGTTTGCTTCAAAGTCAACAACCAAACATTTTAATTCATTCCTTATCGGTAAAATTTTTATTTATAATCTTTTTATATCAACGTCTACTTTTGTTTGGTTTTCCTTTGTGGTTGGTTTGTATACTTTTGATTAGTAAACAAATATACATGGGTACATATGTACTATAGGTAAAGCTATTGGACATCTTGGCAATTTGATGAAGCATTACTGGGGTCGGAATCAAATCTAGCGCATCAAAACCATCATCGATGCTCATGGGATTTGTATATAACATCAAAAAAATTTACGAGTAAATTTTAATTAGTAAATTTTTAATCGAAGAGCCTAAGCGGGTTAACCGATTTATCTTTAAAATTGGAATATTTATGAACATGTCATTAAAGCAGTGTTCCAAAATTGTAGAAAACTGGTGCACTCGTTTAGGCTAGAGCTCGATGTAAAGTGAACGTGAAGAAAATACATTTTTGGAGTTATCATATTTTAATTAAACAGCACAGGTACGTTTGTACATGCTTGTACATAAATAACGCAATTAAAAATATGTGAAAAGCGAAGAATCCCTGAAATAAGTTATTCAAATTCGACACAGAGTTTTTATTTCAAACGCACCTTCTTTGGATTTTCTCCTTAGGGTTCTAGAGAAGATTGTTTTTTTAAATCTGCTGACTGCTGAAGTAACAAGTTTCTTTAGAAAAAGGCTAAAAATATATTATTTTACAATGTTTTTGTCTCTTATATCTCGAAGGCAAACAATCTTTGGTTTTCACTTGATTACATTTTTAAGAACTGAAAAAGCTTTCGAAGATCGAGAATTGGCGATTTTTAATAAAAAAAATAACATTGGACCTCTAGCTTCGGGGCACCAATGGGAAGTTACTAGTGTGGGTCATACCCAGCCTCTTTTATTTAATTTTGATAGGTACCTATATAAAATACATTTTCAGTTGAAATGAAAAATTAATAATGTGGAAAATTAATATTATTAGACGAAGCCGTTGAACGGAAAGTCTTAACGGAGCTGGCTTTTAGCGCAGGTATAAATTTTCTTATTTCTTTTATTATTTAGATCAACATAAATCTTTTATATTTAAGCAAAAAACGATAGACAAGTTGCGCTCATAGTATTCCTATATATTAGTATGCAGAGTGAACGCTGTGTATCACTGCCGGAATAATATTTTTAAAGGTAGATTTCCTGGACAATCTCCTAATCCTTTTAATTTTCTTTTATCTTAAGTCAAACCTAGATTGTCAGACATAAACTTAATTTCCTTAAAAATGGGTTAAAGACAGACGCCATGATTGAACTTTTAAAACCGTCAGACACAAGTACTACCTACCTAGGTATCTTGTTACGTTGGAAACACTGTTGTTGTATCATTAAAATAAATTTCAAAAATAAATGTCTGTCATGACCTAATTTTATTTGCCCCTAGCTCAACAATTCTATACACCGTTCACCGTTCTTTGAAAACGCACTCTTATACCATATATGTACGTATTTTCATAGTTCACCATCTATAAAAAGCTTTGATATTGCATTCTCAAAATTGTTAGGTTCTCATTTCCTTCCTCCTTCTCGTGTAGTACGTAAAATAAATATTTGCAGGTGATGTCAAAATTCAATTATAATTCATCAACCTCGTGCTCGGGTAGCAAAAGAGAAAATATGTATGTGCATACATTTATCCGACCTTGTGGCAACCCTTTGAACAGTGTCCCATGGCCACGATGTATGCACAGAAATGCAACAACTTACACCACCGAAAACCAACCCACCGCCACAACTTACTATGGCGCTGTGCACACTTTGGGAACCCTATGTATTCATGTACTCAAATTGAAACGCGGCCGACACAACGATGATGACGATGACAACTACGACGACGAAGCAACAAATTAAAGAAATCTAATTTCCCTTTCATACAAACGCACTCGTTCGCCTCACTGAACCTACCACCATCACCCAAACCCAACCCAGCCCAATCCCCTACCGACATCATCCAGCAGAACCATAACCAGATCCAGATCTAGCACAGCGAACTCTGACAAAAGAGAGGAAACCACCCCAAACACCCCATTAACTTTTACTTTAACAAAAACAAATTGTCGTGTTGGGGATTTTTGAACTAAGAGACATGACGAAATGGATGAGGATGGAGATGGAGGATTCAGGAGGTGTTAGATGCGCCTGTGAGGAGAACGAAGGGTTGAGCACCGAATGGCAACAGCTACAGCAACGTGGAGAAGATGAATAATGTTCGGTATTGGTAGCGAGTGTTGAGCCTGAGGTTTGTGCGGGTTTCGATAATGTTGGTTGAATGTGGGCTGTGTGTTTCTGTTTATGGTGAATGTTCGCTTCGCGATGTGGTGTGGAAAAATCAATTCAAGTAGGTATTCTGATCTGTGGATAGAGAAAAGTCAAGTTCCCTTTTATCAAACAGCAGAGAAGATAAGGGGATGGGGGTAAAAATTATATTACAATGTCCAGTGTTATAAAGAGACAATATTTAACCGAGAACAAATTTGTATCGTTCTACCTACTCATGTCCAGCCAGCTAGGCCTACACAAACTCGACAGATACATTTATTATACCTAGTGCGACCAGCCGTTAGGGAGAAAATTATTCCAATTAGATGTTTCTTATCAAAAAACTCAATAAATGTTTTTTGGGCTTAATCTTGGATTAATATAACGAGTACATACCGTGATAAATGCTTGAGAAGTTGATTCTTGATAAGTGAAACCATTTTCTTGATTAGGGGCTTCTCGTGTTGAAAGAAAATTCACTGATTTCGCTTTTATATTTTTTTCTATGTATTTTTTTTTTTTTTCTTTTCTTGCACTTTAATCAATTTCTGTTCTTATTTTTCTTTATAGCACTCCGTAATCCGTTTTGATAATTAAAGAAAAAATGTATTACGTTTCCATTTGCGAAGTTTTTGTTTTTCTTTCTTTTCCACTTGATTGTATGTATAAATTTTCTGTTGATTTGAAAGGGAAAAGTGTAAAATTTTGTATACCGTCGCGGAAAAGTTGAAATTTTCTAATTTTTTAGGAGGAAAATGCAAGAAAAATCCTCTACCTTCGACGATGGTAGTTGCTACGACTTGAAATTCAATTCATTTTTATTGAGACTTTTCTTTTTCATTTACAATTAGTACATTTGTCTTTTTCTTACTCTAGGATACATTGAGAACTGTCAAGTATGGCCCTCTTGTTTTAATGGTATATGCATCTATTGCTGTTCTATTTACACTTTAAAAGAGCTCTTGCTCATAGAGCTATTTCACAATTGTTTTGACGTTTTTAGTCATGAAAACTTAACCTAACTTAAAACTAGCCTATGATAAAGGAGATACACTATACTCGTGTAACTCTAGGTACTTACAGCTGAAATTTATCGAAATGTTTACATGTCAGATATTTTTCTTTTAAGATACTTTGCTAGGTATATCTGCTTACAAAGTAGTAGGTGAATTTTGTGTTGGTTTTAATTGCTTTCTTTTATACATTTTACTTTTGTTTGTTTTTGTTCATTTTACTTTTAAATTCTTTGTCAGCTGATTCAAAGGTTTTGAAAACTAACAATAAAAGGTTGTTAAACAATAGCATAAATAGTTTTTAGTTTCATTTATAAACAAGGAACTTACATTGTTTGTTTTGTGCTGTGAAGCATATTGTTTTTACTTAAGATAAGATTGTAACATTAGTTTTCATAAATTTTCCTTTTAGTTAAGGTAGATAACAGTTTAACATGATTAATATTCGTGACTTTTTGTTTACTTTTTAGTTAGGTATAATAAATTCTTAATGAATCTGTATTCAACGCGCCACATCCTGACCACTACTCGGAATCGCCACCACCCATCGAACACATAAGTGAACAATGAAATGATTAAGACACTTACGAGCAGTACGCCAGGATGCAGCGCGTCCAAAACTATATCAAGTCTTATTTCAACCACGATTCTGTCCATGGACAGTTTGTTGGTAAAAGGACGGTAGGGCGCACTCCAAATCCACAAATTGGCTCACCAACTCAATTCCGATTGGCGATAAATATAAAGAGTTCTCCCAAGGGAAACTCATTTGTTGGCTGTATATTTCGGACATCAGACTGTTTTCAGACCAGCTCAGTTTGTTCGTAAATTTTTTCATTAAGTTGAAGGCGTATGTCATCAGAGGAGTTATTTTAGAGAATTTTTTCGTTCTTGTTTTGAAATTCTTATTTATACAATTTCGTAATATTTTCCTTTCAAGAACCTCAAGTTCTTTTGCCACCGTTGGCGAAATGGAAAACCAACATGGGAAAGCATACAGCATAACGGGTCTTATGAGAGTTTTGTAGAATAGTAATTTGGTGTTCTTTTTCAGGCTATGGTGTCTCAGGTAAGGTGTTAGTATATTTGAAATTTTATTAGCCTTTTCTTTTACTTTCCTAGCATGAGGAGCTACGACTTGAAAATCTGAAAACTTGATGACATTTCAGTTCAGGAAAATTTCAGGTCTCTTTTTCGTTTGACATTTTCTTTTGTTTTGACATTTCAAAATTATTTACAAGTGTTGGTGGACTTTGCAGACGAGAAACTTTTGCAGACGAACAATCCTTGGGGACTGATTACACAAGGTACAGACAGTGGGATTTTTTGAAGCACATTTAAAAAATTAAAGTTGTGTACCGGGAAAAATATGAAGCGAAAACAATAAATTCAAAAAAGCAACTCACCCCAACGCCACACGGGCAAGTACTGGCAAGCAAGTTGGCTACATACACTGCCTTTCAAATTCGTAATTTGAATTCCACTTGTCAGGCAAGTTGCTTCCCAACTTGCTTCACTTCGAAAATTCCATGCGTTGATGAGCAAGTTGCTTGGGTTTGTATGTTAGTGAACAAATGTGTATGTATTGCAACTTGCTTGCCAGTACTTGCCCGTGTGGCCTCGGGGCAACCATAAGGTAAATACAATGTAGCATATTCGTATGTAGAACATCAAATAAAAACTATGGCCCTCATTATGAACAGCGAATCGAATGTTCGCTTAAAAGCGAATAACTTAGCGAATACCCTTATCACGGTTTTATCGATAGCGATCTTCCACATTCGCTTCAAAAATCAATGCTTTTGTTGGCAGCATTGATTTTTGAAGCGAATGTGTAAGCTCGCTATCGATTATAAGGGGATAAGGGAATTCGCTGAATCATTCGCTTTTAAACGAACGTTCGATTCGCTATTCATAATGAATGAGGGCCTATGTCTGTTCGAGTACTTCCCAAATCTACTAATTTAGCTTCAATTACATAAAAGTTTCATACACAAAAAAGTAAATTTTTAGTTAGTCTAAGAAAACGAATTGCACAAAGGCAAAAATTTGCCGACAGTTTCACCAATTCAAAAAAAACAAAACAAATGCAAATGAAAAAAATCGCAGGTAGCAATGCTTGCCAAATGCAAAGGCACCAGTGCAATTTTTTAAAATAGTTGCATAATTCTCTGGCATTTGCTTATTCTTTCTTGTTAAATTATCTGCTTTGCTTTGTTTTGCTGTGCAAATCTTGTTTTTAGGAAATTGGCCTCTCATTTCTTTGACGGCGTTCTTCACATTACACTGAACATTTCAGTATTCACATCTCCCTCCCACTCCTTCAGTAGTGAGATGTGAATACTAAAGGCTTGGTCAAAGGAACAAATTGAAGAGTCATGATTTAATATGTAATTAAGGGATATTTCTTTGCTTTAGCTTGATTGTTTCTATACGTGTACGTTTCTTTTTTCTTAACATTCAATTTCTTGTGTAGTGATTTTCTAAAAATGTTGATCAAGGTTATTCATGCAAAGGTGTAAAGTCGTCGTAAAGGCAAAAGTTGTTCTAGCTAAGTAGGCACAAGTAGAGATATAGTATTGATAGCTATTTAAAAAGGATACTTATACTTATATCAATAAAATTATTCATTCACACATAGATTTTCTCCGAGTTTTATTTATAAAAAGGGTATTAATGCAACAGCGTAAAGTCGTTGTAAACGTAGTAAAATTTTAAATTTCGTAATTCTGTATGGAAAATTTGACAGATTTACGAAGTTTAAAACTTTACCACATTTACGACGACTTTACGCTAGTATGTACGCACGTGACACCAATTTTGCTTACGAAATGAATCCATTTTGGAAAGCAACAACAACAATACAGGGGTGACATTCTGTATGGCAAAAACGAACAAACGTTTTCGTTTGTGCGAACAATTTGCTTCATGTAACTTTAAAAACGAAAGAATTCGATCGTGCGTGCGAAAGAACTTAAACGACAGCTATTTACTTCACGTTTCTAAGATTAAAAATAATTTAGTTAGGTATATTTTTGGAAAGCTTTAGCGAATTTACAATCATGATGACTTCTGATGCATTTAGCTAACAATAAAGATATAAAAGTATGTATCACTTTAGCAAAACAAAAAAAATCGTTTACGAACAAAAAACCTTCACTCACGGTCCTAAATACCCATCCTCAAATAATATGAAATATATAAATAAAGATTTTACACCAAGAAGAAATAATTTGTCAATAGTTTTAAACAATTAAGCCATGATAAGTGTTATTTGGCTAAATTATGACTTCCCTACAAATTGCAACAGAATTGTTTTTTTTTTTATTTATTCTTTTCTTTTCTCAGGCCTAGAGATGGGTGCCTTGTTTCTCACCACATTTTACCATTTATGAAAATCCACCATGTACAAAAAAGAACTACTTTGTTTTGAATCAAGACGCCTATGGCTAAAAATGATACTTATATTCTCATTAATTTATTGTAGAGGCTTTCGTTCAAGTTATATATAATTTTGTATCCTAAATTATATGTTTATTTATACTTTTCCACCACTTTTCTGTGTTCGACTATTCACCATCTGCATCTATGTCATCTCTAACCAAATTCAAAGCACCTAAAAGTAGGCAATGATAAACAGAGGCTCTCAAACTTGAGCGAACCAAATAAATTAAACGAAATGCGATATGGAATGCCAACTTTCGCTTTCGCACGATTTCTTTCGTTTTTGAAAAACGAACCTTCGCTTTCGTTTCGTTTATTACAGAATCTGGCCCCAGGTTTGTTTACATTTTTCATCTGCAAAATATAGGAAGTTATACATAAGTTTTGATACATATTCTTCTTGATTAACTAACTCACATAAATTTTTTTTCTATTGCAACTATAAAATAAATACGTGTTCATAGAAAATTAATTAGCAAGAGTAATGTTTTTCAGACCTTTTTTTGGTTTTCTCTTATGGGAAATACATTGAATGTCAAAATGAAAAAAAATGTATCCCCCACATAGGGTTCACGTGCTGACTGCTAGGTGCCGTGACTCCATTCGCCAATAGAATTTATAAACAATGGCTGTACTGCCGTTGCCGTCGCGTCATAAGCAAAAAGAGCTCAATTTCTCAATTTTTAGAGATAAATGCATTTTAATGATTCTGCTTTCCTCACCTTCAAATTAAATAATTTTGAATATTTTCATGCAACAGCGTAAGGTCGTCGTAAACGTGGTAAAGTTTTAAACTTCGTATATCTGTCAAATTTTCCATACAATTTGTGACAGAATTACGAAAGTTTTAAACTTAACAACGTTTACGACGACTTTAAGCTGTTGCATGAATACCCATATTATGTTATTTTGCTATGCGTAGTCATTTTGGTGATGACGAAAGTAAAACTTACATGCGTAACCTTGACCTTTGGACGGCAGTGTAGGGGTAAATAAAATTTCCTATTTTTGTTTTGCATACATGGTGATTCGCATAAAATATGCTAACAAATTCGGAGCGTGTAGGATGGAAGTCATCATCGTGTCCTGTAACCCTGGTTGGGGCATAGGGCGTCAACAAAATGTCTCCATGCTTCACGGTGTGCAGCGAGCTATTTTAAACTGTGGCCACTTCTTTTTCTGGGATTCTGCTTCTGTTAAGACAGTTGATTTCCATGTTTTTCTTGGTGTTCCAACCCGCCGCCATGCACCCTGAGGATTCCATTCAAAGGACTGCTTTGCAATTTCATCGTTTGGGCCCTAATTGCGAGTGTCGTTTGCTTTCGATAAACGACTTTTGTCGAATGTCGATAACCGAAAAAATTTGTTGGTGTTGAAAATCTTGATTATTATTGTGAAATTTTTTGTTTTGACATGTTTATTACGAAAAATTTGGTTCAAAAGATTAAAATTTTCAACATCAAAACAACAACACTCGCAATAAGGGTCTTGGTTTCCTCAGTTTGTGAGGTTGGAAGTAGAAAAAAAATCCTATGGAGGGGGGTAATATGTATGTAGGTTTGATCCTTTACTTTGAGTTTCTGTGATTTTTGGTCCAAACATATTGTGTCAAAAAAATATAAAATAGAAAACCAATTAAAAACAACGGCAGCACTTACAGTCCAGACTGGATATGAGGGGAAAGAAGATAGAATTAAAAGAATTTAAATACCTGGGTTATGTGTTCATCAAAAAAAATGGTGGGCAGGAGACCCATATCAGGTAAAAAATAAAAAAGAAGGAAGCATAGGTGATTGGAAGGAGGAAATTCGAGAAGGATTGGGAGAGGAAGATGTACGCTTCAGCACTCTGGTGTGGACGGTGATTGGATATAGAGCGGAAGTATGGGGATACGAGGAGAGACAAGAAATGGAAAGGATGCAAGAGAGGTAAAATGGCAAACTCCAGGATACATGGCAAGAGAAGAAACAAAAAGAGATTAATGATAAGAGCAAGGAAAAGGGTATGGAATTTTGAAGAGAAATTAATATATGGAAAAGGAAGTGAGATAGCAAGGAAATGTTTAGAGGAGATGGAAGAGATACAGAGATGGACGGGGGAGAGGATCACGATGGGAACAAGGGAGGGTAGAAATGAAGGAAGGGAAGGGAGGGGCAGAAACAGTGTGAATGGATACGAGGGAGTGGAAAGGGAAGGCAGAAGAGAGCAGAAGGACAAATGGGAACGAATGAGTTCAGATACAACAGGTGGTAAGGAAGTAATGACAGAGGGGTTCCCGCAAAGTAAGGAAACGGGAGCCTTGTTATCCTTAGGTGAGACAATACAAATCAATACATACACTTACAGTAACTATGTTTTTTTCCTTGTTCGAATGGGCTTGGACGAAAAAAACGACGTCGGTGCTAAGCAATTTACATTTTAAAAGCAACAACCACTAAGCCCCTTCGGGCTTAGCTAAGCCCAGAGAATTTTCGGGGCTTAACTTAAGCCCAGATAAAAACTGTGTTACCGGCATGAATTTCATACATGTTATCGATAGTTTGTATGAAAACTCCATTTTTGTCTGCAATGGCGTCGCTTAGCCCCGATGTCGTTTTTTTCATCCGATTCCCCCGGGCTTGCAAAAATTTTATTTGAAATTAACCATAAAAATAGATTCCTGGTTTATGCAAAAAAAAGGGAATTTAGGGCCAGTTTGTTCACAGTGGGTTAAATCTGCAATTAGATTATCACTGATTCTGTTAAACCCATAGTTATGAATCTGTGATAATCAGAAAGTGTTTGTTCACTCAATTTTCAGTTTGATTAATAAATCATAGTTTTTCCAATAATCTTTCCATTTTCCAGTCTATCTGTCAATAAATTGTCAGACGTATTCCGTCATTAACTTATTTCAGTGTGAGTGAGCTGTCGAAAAAAACATTTTTTGTGCCAAAAAACAGGGAAAATCAGTGCTTGAAATATAATTTTGTGTTCAATTTAAGATTATTTCCTGTTAAATTACTATAAATAGCTACCCACGTGAAATTTGTTTTTATTTTAATGCGGCTGATTGATTTTTTTTCCAAATGTGTAGTTGAAGTGTGTAGGTAGTGCTGGCATTTTGTGAAACCTAGTGATGGGATTTTTTCCCAGTTGTAGTTTTTCTATGCATATGTTATATTAGGCCTTGCAAAAATGCACTTTATTTTTGGATAGTAAATAAAATAACTACAACTTGTAGTAAAATCTGTACAAATTGTTTATTTTTTTTCTTGCAAGATGGACGATTCTTGGTTTCTCTTCATTCACGTTCCTTGTTCGAAGGAATTGGATAGATTTTGTTTCTCTTTTTTATTCCTTCGCTTAGCCAATAACCAATGATGAACAAACGAAATTCCAGAAAATCTTTGATTAAATCGTGCTAATCAGACAGAATCGGCGAATTAGTGATTTCTTCAATTAAGTGCTCAAATCATGGATTCTCTGTTTAAAATGTTGCTGAACAAACGCATTCAATGATAACCAACTGGAATAACCATTGATTTAAGTTGACAAGGTGTGAACAAACTGGCCCTTAATATACCCCACAGCGACTACGGAGATGAAATTTGAAAAAATAAGGTGGTTTTTTACTTCATTTAGAGTCGATTTACGTCCATCTAAGATAACCTTTTTTAACGACCACCCAAATGTTCCTACATACATGGCGATTCACACATTTTTCCAACCATCAACATCTCTCACTAGAGGTCCTTAACTGTACCTACAGTCAGTCAGGTGTCGATAAGTTAGTCATAAATCATGTCATGTTGCTAGGTTTCCACTTGTCATTTACCAACCGACCAAAGACGCATTTTTGCCTCATTTCATAAAACGACAAGTGGAAATACTCCAAAATTGGTGGTCTTTGAACTGACAAACACTGTTTGCCAATGAAAGACAAGAAATTTGAAAGACAAGTGGAAATAGATCAATTGACAAACGAAATGTCAATTTGTCTTTAACTGACAAAGAAAATTTATTGGCAACGTGTTTTAATTCTTTGTCAATGAAAGACACAAATTTGACAGCTGCTTTAATAATAATCCAATTTAAATGTGATTTCAAAAAGTGAAATTGAAGTGATAAAAATAAATAGAAAATTCCAAATTAAAATAATGGGGGCTATCGTGAATAAAATTTCCCACGGAATTTTTCCCATCGTCGAAAACTGGGAACGTGGATTGTGGTCGCAGTTTCTCTCGGAACTTATTGGCATCAAAATGAACATTGCATGGCCACTGGGCTACCATTTTGATCGACCAAGTTTGAACCTGCGTGGAATATTGTTGGAATTTCCAATTTTAGAAGATTAGAGAAATTCCGTGGGATATTTTATCCATGTAGTCCCCAATGAGTGACCTAAATGTGAGCAACAATCCATCCACTTTAGAGGATGACAATGTCCCTGAAAAAAAGAAACAGAATTAGAAAATCAATTCTAGGGTGTATATGTAGGTAGCAGAAATGAACCATTTGATACAAAAGGTCCAGCAATTCGATTTGGGACCCAGGCAATAAGTACTATAAAAATAGAGATAGGAATAACAATTCGTGGGAATCGATTTCGAAGGCGCTGGGAGTTCCCAAAAGTGAAGTTGCGTTGCAAAAATAAAATTGAAATTAGCTTTAGTCATGCGCATTTTCCTTTTAAAAAATCTCGGTTCCTTAAAAAACAAACAGATTTTGTACCCAGCAATCAGGTTTTTTTCGTTTTTTGTTTTCATCTTGTTCCTGGAGCTCCATTTCCGTGGCATCAAGCACCTCAAATGAGGCAAAAGAAATTTGTTTTCTTGTAGGCATACTTTAACCTAAACAAAATATTTTAATTTTATTTTAACACAGTAATTCAAAATTACTTACCATTTGACTGAGCAGAAACATAAAATAAATTTGTCTTCTTCACATTAAAACAATTTTCATTCAAGATGAAAATTTCCTCATTGACAATGAGTGTCGTTTCATAAAAGACAAAGCAAATGGAAATAGGTGTCAATGAACTGACAAAGGCGTATGTCAAAATTTCTTGGTCTTTGAAAAGACCAACGATTTTGTGTCAATTAATGACACAAGTGGAAATGAACTGGCAATTGTGTCGTTTAAAGACCAAATCGTGATCTGTCAAACTGTGTCAATTCAAAGACAAGTGGAAACCTAGCATTAGTTTGTAAATTGGAAAAACACATTTATAAAATGAAGTAGTATTGAAGAATACAGTTTATTATTGTAACTACATAAATAATAAAAATACAAAACAAAAAAGATATAACAAAAATTAATATTTGACTTTCACTTAAAAAATAAAAAGTACACAATTATACTTTATAACTTCTGGTCATTATTTCCAAAAGCTGAAGAGCTCACAATTGGAGATTCTGGTATTTCCTAAAAAAAAATCAAAAATTAATTCAAAACACTTAATTTCCATTCCTATTACGAAAATCAATTACCAATTGATAAAAATTGAAATTGAATATTTTATAATTGAAGCATCCAGGTCCAAAACCAGACAACTCCACTCATTGACAAAACATGATTCTTTGATTCACATTGTATTTATATTTATGTGGTTTTCCTTTCGACCAAAAAAGTCGACTTTTTTTCTGATTTTTTCGACCTGAGATCAACTTTTGCTTTCCATTCAACCAAAAAAATCGATTTTTTTTTCGATCTCAGGTCGATTCTTCAAATCTCAATTTTTAGCAAGATTTACACGCATTTGCACACACACCAAAATAAACTGACATAAATCTGAACGTATTAGTTTGCATTCGGCATTTCGCAGTGTTGTTTACTTTCGATAAGAAGGTGGTGTTTGTTGGACAAATGCATCAATAGAAAAATAGTCACTAACACAATTGCAAAAGCAAATCAAATCTCATTTTGTGTTCTATTTAGCACTAAAAAATTATGATCTGACCACCAAATCTGAAATGGTTGAATGGAAAACCACATTAGTAAACAGTTCACTTTGATTTTGAAGACAGATTTTTGTAATTGCCTCAAAAATGTGGAGTTGTCTGGTTTTTGCACCGGATGCTTCAATTCAACTGATAAAAAAAATCGGTGTGTTGATCAATTTTTAGATTTTTAAAGTTTCAATATTTATCATTAACTGGCAATGAGAAGTGATTACTTTATACTTACAATATGATCAAATGTCTTAGGGATCTTCTTGAAGCCGAAAGATGGAACTCGGAATTGATTTTTCGGTAATTCAGGTTTTCGCTTATTTTGCAAGATTTCGTCGTGATCTGTTGAGGTACGTCGAAATTTGGAACTTTTATAATATGAAACAGATGATCCGTCAGAATCGGTTGAATCATCAAATGGTGTAGGATCATCGTGGCTTCCACGTTTTCTATTTGAAAAATTCCCTGAATGCATCTAGATTGAAAAAAATGTTAGGTTTGAAAAAAGAAAACTTATTTTTATACAAACCGAAGGTGGTGCAGTTGGAGTTGAAGTACCCAATCGAGTAATTTGTTTTAGTTTCAAATAAAGTTCTTCTACTTCTTTTTCTTTTGTACACAATTTCCTTTTTAAATCTTCAAGAGTTACCTAGGAGTAAATATATAAATTTTATTACGTAAAGTGTTTAAAAAGCAAATGGTACGCCAAAATCACAAAAAAAGAAGCCTTTTTGGTTTTCATCAAAAGTTTTAAATTTATGTCAGTTTTGTGACTATACTGAAAATTGAATAAATGCCCTTTATTGATTATTTGGCTAATGAAAAGAACTTTTTCGAAAGCACACACATCCAACAAAGTTATTCCAATCCCGGGAACATGTTCGATAATAGGAACATGTTCCCGGTTATGGGATAGCTCTGAAAATTCCCCATGGTATATATTTCCTAGGATCAAGTTTTACAAAATGAAAATGATAACCTTATTTTCGAAATACACTAGACAAAAATTAAGAGAACAAACTTTTTTTCAAAAAATATTTAAAAAACTTAAGCAAACACAATCAAAACAATAATTTACCTTTAATTCTTCATATGCAGTTACTGCACGAGATTTTTCTACATCGAATGCATTTTGATCTGCTTTACGTTGATTTTTTAGTTTCTCAACTTGATTCTAAATAATTCAAATTATAATAATAATCTATTCGAAACACATTTATGTTATATTGTACCTCCAAGTCATATATTTCTCTGTTTCCGTCTATAGCCGATGAAAGGCTGGCTTGTAAGTCCTGAATTCTTTCTTCATAATCGATTGTCTTTTGATTTAAAACATCCTAAAGATATTTGAAGACAAAAATTATTTACTAAAAAATTCATTATTTTTAATTTGACTTACCTTTAACTCAGATAACTTATTTTTGAGTTCTTCATTTTCGGTTTTCTTTTCAAATTCCAAATTACTCAATTCGTTCAGAAGATCTACATTACGTTGGTCAGCTTTCGTAAGCATATCATTGAAATCCCTTTGAGTCTTGTCAAACTATTGGAAATATATTCAAGCCATGTTTCCGAAAATTGAAAAAAATTTATTTACCTGACTAATGCATTGCTCTTGACTACTCTCTAACCTAGCCAGTTGTTGTTCCAACTCTTTGTTTCTTTCAGACAAATCAGTCACTTGCTGATCATATAAAATATCCAATTGGGAGAATTTATCCTCTGAACATTGTAATAGAGCATTTAAATTTTCATTTTCTTCCTTAACTAATTGCTGTTGACCGAGTAATTCAATATTTTGATCAGAAAGTTCTTGAAGCCTAGAAAATATTATTCGAATTAATATTTCGAATTTTATGAAAATTTCATGTTTTTTTAACTTACTGCTTTTGAAATTTTTCTATTAGATGAGAATTTTGTTGTAAAATTAATAGCTTTCTACGCATTTCTTCTTCGGACTTTTTAAGCTTTTGAGCTAAATAAGTACATTTTTCTTCAAATTGAAGTTGATTAGATTCGATTAATCTAACGAGATTTCCTGAACGAATGCTGGCCATGAAAGCTTTCAATTCGGATTTCTCATTTAAGTTCTTTGATTTGATGGAATCCATGGTTAAATTATTGAAACTGAGGACATGAAAAGAGCACATTTTAAAAATAAATGGTTTAAATTCGAAAGGAAAAACGTGAGTGGGCCATTATTACATCGTCGCGTCGGGACGACATGAGGGAGTGGGGTGCGGGGAGGTGGGGTTAGCCTAGATGGAGCATTAAACAGTTGGGAGTTCTAGAAGCCAGGCTAGAAATTTCAATTTTTAAATTCTTGTAGGTAAATATCCTAAAAAAATGAAAATGTGTATCTGGAAACAAATGAAATTTACTGAGGTGCATTTAGCATTTATATAAACGATGGTCATGTGACGATATTTTTGCAAAAACAATCCAAAAATTAACCAAACTGACACTTACAGCAACGTGGTTTATAACGAACAGTCGCTTTTAATGGCTACTTTTCCTTCATCTGCTTGCTTTTCATACAATATCTAGTGTATCGTCGGCGGGTTTAAACGATAGTTTTAAATTTTGAAACAAAATATACTCGTGGTCGTTGTGCAAACCTTGTCTTGGATGCGCCTAGATTAGCTCCAAATGCAGAATAAATAACTTATTATTTCTTCTTATCTGTATTTTCATTCCCTATAGTTGCATTTAGCGTTTAGCTTTTAATATAGTTCTAGTATTTTCCTTTATCCAACAGGGTGAGAGGCTAAGTGCCTTTCTGTGGTACTGGAAATTCTGAAATTCTCGAAAAAAATAATAAAAAAAAATTGGCCTTCCGTTTAACACAAAATGGCAAAAGATTTTATTTATTTATTTATTGCATTCTAAAATATATAAAATGACAAGAAAAAATATTTTAAGGCATAGTACATATTTATTTTGCATGCATATTCACAAAATAAAAATTAAAATCATTCTCAAAGCGGTGGTTTTATGAATTATTTGTAAGACTGACGAAAATATAAATTATTTTATATAGAAACTGTGTGTTTGTGTTTATTAATCTTCTATGGCTGTGTTATTCCACATACATTTATATAAAAATTACTACATAATACTAAACAATCTGAAGATAATTATATTTTGAAGGCACTTTTTTTAATCTTAAATTAACATAGATTTAGACTGTTTCGTTTGCCTGTCTTTATTTTTTTTTTAAATTAATTCGTTCAGTTAAAATTAATAGTGGCGACTATTGCATTTTTATCTTCACTAATTCTATGTAAAAAAAAAGAAAGTATATATTCATATTTACAAGTGTTGCATACAAACTAAATTTTTATATCTCTCGACTTAATAACAGTTTTTTTTTTTAAATTTTTAAGTAACTGGTAACGAACTGAAAAACTTTGAAAACTTAATTTAGACGTTTAACTGGTACATAACCTATACCGATCAGCCTGTGTCTGGATATTTGCCAAGTACTTTGACATCTCATCATTGAGAGGTTTCATTTGGCTCTTCAGCTTTTCAAGCTGTTCATCCTTTAGATGGTACGTCTCTTGCATTTGGCGTAACTCCTGCAACTTCTCATTAGTATCGACTGTCAATTTGGATGCACGTTGTAACAGTTTCTTAGCTCTTTCACGTGCATTTTCTGATCGAGCAGCACGATCGGTTAAGGTAAGGTTGGCAGCCTGGGCAGAGGATCGCAGTTCTTTCGCTTGTGTCAATGAGCTATCTGCGGACTCGTTTACTTTGTAAGCTTCCTTCTTGATTTCCTTGGCGTCGACTTCGTTACGAACGATATTCTTTTGTAAACGACTAACCTTCTTTGCCAGCTCCTCTACCTGTTGAGCCGTACTATTTGCTGGAGCTTCAGCTTCCTTCGTTTCCTGGTCAATTTCGTTCAAATCATTGGCGGCAAGTTCGATATTTGAATTGGCTTTGGCAATGGCTTCTTGAGCTTTCTGCTGTGAGAGATCAGCATCATCCAGATTTTTAACAACTGCATTGGCAGTATCAAGGATCTCTGTTGCCTTTGCTTTGGTGGCATTTGCTTTTTGTTGCAATTCATTAACTTGCCTCAGATCGGATGTGGTGCTAAGAATGATGGATTCAACATTATTTAATGAAGCAACAGCTTCATTGATCTGTCCACCCAATTTTTGAATTTCTTCGGGATCCAGTTTTAAGTCTAAACTCAGTGTCTTCTCAGCCAACTCCTTGCTTTCGATTGGCAAAGCAGTGTTATTATTTATGTAGTCGTTGAGCTTAAGAATTAAATCTTCACCTGCTTTAATGTTTTCGTGTGTGTTGTTCAAATAACGCTCGGCATCGTCAAAGGCGCCTTTAGCCTTTGTATATGCCTCTGAAGCATTAACTTTAGCTTGAAACAATGATCGAATCGTCTGATCGGCGGCTTCTTTCTTCTCTTTGATGGCCTGCTCAGTATCTCTGGATACTTTGAGGGCTTTCTCGGTACGAGTCAGGGCTCCAGCTTCACAGGACAAACCTCCACATGATCCACAACCAGCTCCACCACACAAACTGTCACAAGGATCACCCCGCTTGTCACACACGTCATTATTAAGATCCGGGATAGAGGCGGATAGGTTCATGAGCTGAGATCGATAATCACTCAACAATTTATCATTTACTGCAACCGAACTCGAGTCATCATTCATTTTGTTTGCCAGGGTCTCTACACGTTTACTGTTTCTTGAAATATTTGCACTCAATTCCAGTACTTCATCCTTCAATGTCTTTAATCCCAGGACCCTGTCGTAGGCATTCTTTGTCAGATTCAATGCTCCTTCGATATTTGACTCTTGCAGTTGTATACCGTTCTCTTTCAGCTCCTTCGAAAGTTTTTTCACTAATGCACTCTGGTTCTGCAGGGATTCCAATTGCACTGAAGACAAAGACAAGTCTGAGTATATCTTTTCTAGATTACTTTCAGTTTCGATTAGTTTCTCATGCGACTCTTGAAGTTTGTTCTTCAATTCCAAAGTTTCTTTGTCCAATCCATCAATATCTTGCAAACTGATTGTCGTATTCGAAAGCAAATCTCGAATCCTCTGTAACTTCTGATCCAAAGCATTGAAGTCCGATGTATATGCCCCTGTTGCTCCAATCAACTTGATTTGTTTAGCTCGTTCGATCGTTGAATTTGTTGCCTCATCTAGTGCAGTCAAAATTAAATCCCAATTATTGAAACATTCTCCACATGGCGAGCAGGATGGAAATTGTCCCAAGTAACCTCGGGCACATTCATCACATTTCTTTCCGCCAATTCCTTCACGACAAATACACTTGCCCGTCTCTCGGTCACATTGATCGTCTGCTGCCCCATAGGGATTGCATTCACATGCTTTACACTCGATATTGGGATTTCCGTAGTATGTTGCCTGACACTGGTTACACTGTCGTCCACCAAATCCGGGTCTACACCTGCACTGCCCGTCATATCGATTACATTGCTCCGATTCAGAACCAATTGGATCACAAGCGCATTCCTCGCATCCTTCTCCCGAAGCTATCTTCCAGTGATTTTCTATGCACTGGTCACAGCGAACTCCTCGAACGTTCTTCAAGCAAGGACATTGTCCCGAGAATCTATCACAATGTTGAATGGTTCCATTTGTGCCTAAGATGTCACAGTCACACTTATCACACCTCTGTCTCAAAGCATCGCCATAGTACCCATCACGACATATCTCACAGTGAGTGCCGGTCGTTTCATACAGACACTTAAGACACTTGCCTGTACTTCTATCGCAGTTACCGGTATCGTAAAGGTCCGTGTTTTTGCTACAATCACATGGAACACAAACCCCACCTGGAGTTTCTGGATTTCCAAAGTAATTATCGGCACATATTTCACACCTGGCTCCATCGTAGCCCTCCTGGCAACGACACACCATGTTATTATTCCTTGGATCCAAGTCACATGATGAAGCATGAGAGTTTCCACTTGCCATGGTATCGGGACATCTACAAGCTCTGCAACCGATATCACTGCCTAAGAATGGATTACCGTAGAAGCCATCCAGGCATGCATCACAATGGTACCCAGTAGTGAAATCCATACAACTCAAACACTGACCAGTGGCTGCATCACATAGCTGTGCATGTCCATTACACTCACAGGACTGGCAGTGAGGGAAATTCCAGTAACCCGGCTGACACTGGTTACACTCTCGGCCGTATGTGTTGGGGTGACAGATACACTGTCCAGAGATCTGGTCACAATTATTATCCCTCGACCCGATGCTGTTACAATCGCAAGCTTTGCAGCCTTCTGGTCCAAAGCCATAAGTTCCTGGAGCGCACTGGTCGCATTGACGACCAACGATATTCGGTTTACACTGACAATAACCTCCAAATGGATCACACTGTTTCGAGAGCGAACCCGTCGGGTCACAATTGCACATTGTTGCACCGTCATAGATCGATATACTGGCAATGTCAAGGAGTTCTTTGCAACGCTCTCTAGCCATTGTATTATAGTGGAGATTGTAATAAGATTGGTTGCAACCCAGAGTATTGTATTCCCTAAGACGATTTTCTGCCATAGGCGACCCATTGAAAACTTGTGTCTTCTCAAGGCGTGGCACAAGAGTAAGTGAATCTATTAGTATCTGGGCAGCGGGATTGTCTTCATTGCGGCGGTGGTGTTCAAATCGAATCCTAAATTTATAAACTTTTGTTGCTTCTAGACAAACTCCCTTAAGTGCCACAACATCACGCTGATTCTCTGGCAAACTAAAAGGCACCCGAGTTTCATATGACGACGAAACATCCTCCCCAGCACAAGCTCCATTAACATCAATTTCATCTGGACGAACAAGCGTTATATACGCGTCTTCCCAATCACCCCTTGTGGTGGTATGGTATCGAATAACTATATCGTATGGCATGGTGTTGGGCACGTTGTCAACTGTAAATGTTATTTGCGAGTTCTCCGGTACTCGTTCAAAACCGGTCCCTGTAAAATCAGGTTGACGATCTCCTCCTGGAGTCTGATAGGCTACTCTGGTGCAGTTTCCATTGTTAGAGTAGGTTATGCATTCGTCTGTGATCTCGGCATCGTAGACTATGTGCAATATCGGAATGAAGTGGTTTTGTTTTGGAGTACTGCAAGTTCGTCCACTCATATGGGGGCGACATTGACATTGACCGCTTATGACATCGCAGAAATTGTTGTACGAACCACCAGCGTGACATGCGCAAGGTGTGCATCCATCTTCAGCTGCAGAAAGACCGAATGTCTCAGGTGCGCATTGGTTACAGTCCTTGCCAGTAACCAAGCGCTTACAGGTACATTCACCTGTGTACATATTACAACCAGAGTTATCGACTGTTCCCATGGTATTGCAAGTACAGGCCTGACATCCTTCCGGATTTTCCAGGGTCAAATTCCAGTAACCATCCTTGCACATATCACAACGACGTCCTTTTACATTCACCTTGCAGTGACATGCACCTGCTTCTATTCCGTTTTCGGGATCGTTCACTGAGTCACAGATTCCCTCGTCGAGCGCTCCTATCGGATCACAATCACACGGCTTACAAACATATGGGCTCTGAATGTCTTCACGCGGATCTCGGTAAAAGAATGTCATACACTCCTCGCAGTGCTGTCCTTGTGTATTGTGTTGGCAATTGTCACAAACTCCCCCGCTTATCTTTCCCGAACGCTCGTACACAGCCTCGTCGAAATGACAACTTGACGCATGATTATTGCACTCACAGCGCTTACAGGCGTTCGATTGCTTGCCAAATGCAGGATTCCATGGAAGATCGTTGTAGAAATCGTCACAAGTTTCACAATTGAGACCTTTGGTGTTGTGTGTGCACTCGCAACGTCCATGAACCATGTCCACCTCATTGACCATTGTCCCTTCTAGTGGCAAACAACGTGAAGCGTGCCCATAACATGAACATGATCCCCGAACTACCATGTTGGTGATACCATAATAGTACTTCTCTTGAATTTCTTGGCGATCATCCAGCAAAGTGTCTCCCAAATTGTGCAATCTCGTGAAATTAATTCGCAAATTTGTCATCTTAAGCATGTTTTGAACATGCGTGGCATAAGGATTCTCCACTTTCATGTTCGGTGGCAATACTCTAAAGATAACTTCTCCATTCTTTGAAGGTTCTACACTCGAATAGCGACTGTCACAAACCACATCCGTGATATTTCTCAAAACTGTCGGCACTCCAGGGAAAGCATCATGACAATAATGGGCAAAGTATCGATAAACATGCCAGGTTTGTCCAAAATCGTAAGATCTTTCAATTAACATTGCAGCCGGCCGAAACGTGGCAAATACAATTATCAGATGAGTAAAATGAAACTCAGCTTCCATATCCAATTGTATGGTTACGTTCTCTTTGCCATTCTCCGACTGCCACCAGGTGGGAGTGCGTGTTCCTCTTTTCGTGGTATAAACAATCTGTCCAATTCGATGATTCTTCAAAGGATCGTCTTCTGTTTCTGGACGAGTATCACATAAGAAACACTTCTTCTCCTCCAAATGCGATACAATGCAAAATCGTTCTGGACCTTTCAAACCGCAAGTAGAAGACGCCTCCAAACGATTCTCACGTCCAATTAATAGATTACCCGTTGCCGGATAACATGACCCTTTCTCACATGACTGTTCTTTGGTGTATTGTTTCCGTAGTGGTTTATCGCGAACACGATCACGCCAACCATGCTGCTGGCCAGCAGCCTCATTTAAAATTGCCGCGCATAGTACAGCTAATACGATAACAGCTATCAGCGGTCTGTGACTCGGGCTTTGTTGGCACATTTGATGCCAAACCATTATGAATATGCTGCTTCCGGTTTGTTATCTCTTTTGTTTTATGAGCTTTTTATTGTTGTTATAACTCCTTGTTCTGACTATTAATCCTTCACAATGGTCTAGAAAGAGGAAAAAAGCAAACATAACTATAAATTTAAAACAGAACAAAAAACGACAACTCACATTAACGTGAAGGATAATAGACTCTCAGATGACCTTTAGCTTATAAGCTTTGATTCAACATCAAATAAAAACACTGAAATGACAGAAACAATCAAATTTAAAATCAACTCTTTTATTTTTGTCCTTCCTGTGATTGTAATTCAAACCTTTCTTTTTTTTTGCTCCTACTCTTAGCGAAATCCAATCTTAAACTAAAGCACTAGTTTCAGAAATTGAAAGCTAAACCGAGATAAAATAAAAAGTTTCAAGACTTGGGATCTTGTTCTCTGTCGCTCTTTCTGAGTTTCCATAGTTAAATGGGATACTTGAGTTATCAGCCGCGACATTTGGACTCAATTCTTCTTCTTTCCTTCCTCTATTTTCTTCTTTTTTTTGCTTTTACTGGGTTTTCAATATTATTTCCCTACTACATGATGACGACAAAACGACGATATTCGTGATATGAGTCGTCTTACGTTTGTTAATATGTGTTGGGATGCGACTTTTATTTCTTTTTACCAACATATAGTTGTATGTAGCCTTATCGCAAACAAAAAGTTATGAATAGGATTCTTCTTGAGAAATAAAATTATTGAAACTGAGAAGAGATACGGATGCGGCAAATGGATTGAATTTAAACATTCGACAGCTATCGTGATTTCATAACAGAAACATTCCAATTAAAAATTTCTTGGATGGATGAATTGACCAAGTGAGGCGAAAAATGTTTTTTTTGTGTGTATGTAGGTATACATAGTTTTAATTAAGCTGCGATAATTATTTGAGTTCATTGAATTTTATTTATTCTCTTTACGCATTTAAGAGCTTATAGTTTAGAAAATAAAAGCAATAGACAGAAGAAAATCAGTCACACTTCTTCCCACGGTTTAAAAGATAGACACATGTTTGAGATTTTACTGACACAAACATTGATATGAACATGAAACTAATTTTAAGTTATGTAGGATTTGATCTAATCGTGTTATGGAATTAAGAATAAATCGTATACGTATATAAGCTTAACGAAGTTCCGCGTTGAAATTCGACGCACAAAACTATTTGGCAAAATAATTGTTTTCAAATGTATAAGATATAAGCCGAAATGCCCATGTCAGTATCTTCGCTGACTTAATTTTGTTTGAAACCAGACATTTTTATCCTAGAATCTAAATTATTGGCTTCGAAAGGCAGGAACCACTGACTGTTTGTATCTATTTATACCTAAGTGTCTACCGATTATCCCGTATCAGTCGCTTCCCTGACCACAATTAAAGTAGCTGTACAAGACAGTTGAAGTTTGCTCAACTTTTACCTATAAACATTTTTTATCTATAAACATTTCGTGCTACAGCTACACTATTGTACTTTTGAAATTGGTGACCTTTAAGTCCTTAGTAATTGTTTGTTGAAGTGTTTTAGGTTTGTTTTATTTGACCTGAAGCCCATTCAACGAACAATTGCTACACTTTTATGTTCATCCAGTTAGTTTTTTAAGTTTAATTAGGCAATCATTCAAACTCAAGTTATTGGGTTCGAAGACTAAGCTAATTAGAACGAAAGTTAAAGTCTTCTAAGAACACTAGTCAAATAAAATGCACGACTGGGTCGCACGTACTTGCTCTTATGTTCAAGACACTGCGAGTTTAAGAAAATTGTATATACAAACATGGAAATTATGAGAGAAAAATGTAGAGAAGCATGAAATACGACACTTAAATTAGCTAAAACAACTCTTTTGACAGTTTGAGGTGAAAAAAAAGTATGCCATGTTATGTCGTTTTCCATTGGACATTCAGAAGCCTTCCGAAGCATCCAGAAGTCTTCTGAAACCATTCCATTGGCACAAAAATCCTCTTCTGACGATTCTGAGAAGAGAATTTCGCTTCTCGATTTGAAATCAGAATCCACTCTAGAAGCACTAATACATTCAAACTCAAACGTCAAAACAAACTGCAGCGCAACTTCATATTTGTTTAACATTCCATTTTAATTAATGTCGTTTTCCATTGGTTTCACTCAAGAAGACACTCATTCTGAATCCAATGGAACAGTGCTTGTTACTTCTTCTCAATTCTGAAGTTTTGTCACTATATTGGTGAATCATTAAATAAAAAAAATTTGCTGCCACACAAAAAGTAAAATTGAAAACAATAGTGAATCTACCCCTTACTTACAAATTATAGTTTTTCTATTTGTTTAACTTAATTTGTTTATTAAATTATATTAAATTCTTTGTTTTCGAGTGCACAATTAATTAAAATGAAATGTTAAACAAATATGAAGTTGCGCTGCAGTTTGTTTTGACGTTTGAGTTTGAATGTATTAGTGCTTCTAGAGTGGATTCTGATTTCAAATCGAGAAGCGAAATTCTCTTCTCAGAATCGTCAGAAGAGGATTTTTGTGCCAATGGAATGGTTTCAGAAGACTTCTGGATGCTTCGGAAGGCTTCTGAATGTCCAATGGAAAACGACATAATTGTGCACTCGAAAACAAAGAATTTAATATAATTTAATAAACAAATTAAGTAAAACAAATAGAAAAACTATAATTTGTAAGTTAGGGGTAGATTCACTATTGTTTTCAATTTTACTTTTTGTGTGCCAGCAAATTTTTTTTATTTAATGATTCACCAATATAGTGACAAAACTTCAGAATTGAGTAGAAGTAACAAGCACTGTTCCATTGGATTCAGAATGAGTGTCTTCTTGAGTGAAACCAATGGAAAACGACATTAATTCATGATGGAATATGATTATATGGGAAAAAAAAATTTAAAATCGTTGGAGCGGTTTTTTTTTAAATTAATTTTTTATATATAAAATTCTTAAAACATTTTTAAGAACAAATTTTGGTATGCAGATTTAAACTTTATATTTATGTGTATATAAAAACAAAATTTGAAAAATAATTGTCAACCCGTTTTTGATATCGAATTTTCAAAAAAAAAATTTGAAACTTTTTTTAAAAATCCAAACTTTTTTTTTGAAAATTTTGATATGCAATATTATTTAATCTTATCTGAAATTTGTATATAAAAAAATTCATTTAAATCCGTTAAGCTGATAACGAGAAAACTCAAAATAAAAAAATACGTTCTATGACAGGTACTACTAATAGTTGCTATGTGTAAAATTTTATAATTTTTGATGGTAGATCGTACTAATTTTAGTATATGAAAAAAGTTTAATCAAAATCGTAGGAGTAGTTTTCAAGCAAAAAAATATTTTCCTTTGCGGTTTTTTCACTTTTGTATGGAAGGTACCGTTACTTTTTCATAAATGTAAAATTTTTTCTAAAAACATTTTAGAGAGTACTAAAAAAGTCTTAAATATCGAGTTTCAAAAAAATCTATGATGCCGTTTTCAAAATATTTGATTTTCCAAAAAAAAATTTGAAATATTTTTTAAAAATCCAAAAAATATTTTTTCAAAAATGTACACAAAATTATTAACATTTCTTGGAAGCTTCTGTATAAAAAAAATAATTGAAATCGGTCATACCATTTTGAAGAAAATCAAAAATTAAAAAAATGGTTCCTTGGTAGGTACCATTAATAACCATTTTTGAAAAATGGTTTTCCACCCAAAGAAAGCCTTTACTAAAATAAATTTATTGATTTTTTTTTAAGAAAAGTTGTCGAGCCGTTTTTGAGAAAAATACGATTATGTAAATTTGCCAAAAAAAAATGTATGACAGGTACCGTTATTTTTGGTTCTAAAAAAAAAATGAAAAAAACGTGTCGGCAGAATCACCAAAAACCACTAAGTACCAAGTTTGAAGAAAATCGATCGAGCCGTTTAGGCTGTAGACGAACAGACAGACAGACAGACAGACAGAATTTTGCCACCCACTTTTTTGGTGTTCTCTATCATCGTAATATCATGTTTGATTGTTATCTCAAATTTTTTTTTTGCACGAATCCAAAACTGGCCTTATATTACCTATAATCGCAAGTAAAAAATTAAGGGAGCAAGATTTTTTCAATTTTTTTTTTGTGCTTTTGAAGAGATGAAACAGAAAGCATTCTACAGCATCACATTTTTTTGTTTTGAGAGTTTGCAAATAATTTTTGTTCATTACTGTGCAAACATAAGACATTTTAAGAGACACAAATTTTGTTTTTTTTTTTTTGTTGTAGGATGCCATTTTTTTGGAAATTTTGTTTTCAGTCATTCAAATTTATTGGCCAGATAACTTGTTTGCTGTTCCTGTACAATTCAATTTTTTTGTATGAGGTATCTGACTTGTAATGACAAAATTTACTATTGCCAAAATTTGAGGATAGTTTTAAAAACTTGAATAAACTTGATCAAAGGGCACGGTAGTGCCCAGCCAAGTTCGCGGTACTTCACCCTTTTTACAGGAACAAACTCAGGCGATTTTACACCCCCCTCTAACTTCAGTACCAATAAAGTCAGAAACTTCAAATGCGCAGTATTTGCTGAGCTGATCAAACACAGGTGGTTCACCAAATTTCAACTCTTTAGCATTAGTAATTCCCGAGATATAGGACTTCAAAAATCGCAAAAACCGTAACTGACTCACTGACAGATCATCAAAATTATCGAGCACTTCCCGAAATCGTAGAAACTTGAAATTTCGCACAACGGTAGGCCTTGTGGTGCATACAAAGGAAAAAATCGAAAATCTGCAATTTTCTATTCAGGGGGCGTGGCATCCACCCACTTTCTTAAATATTCTTATAAATTATATGTAGCACTTCCGATTGTTGTAGAACGAGTAAAATTGGTAAATCGGTAAGACTTGAGGTATTTAAAAAGAAAAAAAATTGAAAAATTGGAATTTTCTATTCAGGGGGCGTGGCATCCACCCACATTCTTAAAAATTCTAATAAATTATATGGAGCACTTCCGATTGTTGTACAACGATGAAAATTGGTAGGTCGGCAGGGCTGCTTGAAGTACTTAGAAAGAAAAAAATCGAAAAATTGGAAGTTTCAGTTCAGGGGGCGTGGCTTCCACCCACATTCACAAAAATTCTTATAAACTTATGAAGCACTTCTTGAAGTACTAAGAAAAAAATATCGAAAATTTGTAATTTTGCATTCAGGGGGCGTGCCATATTGCTTCAGAGCCCATGTCACTTTGAGTTTATTCTTTACCTCAACTTGCCCCAGCAAAATACCTAGATCTACTTCAGGTCGAGTTCAGGGCGACCCAAGGTTTAAAAAAAAAACAGAATTTGCTGACCAGGGTTTTCAAAAAACGCTTTGTGGCGACCCCAGGGTGACTTCAGGACTCAACAAACCTATTATAGGTTTGTTCGTTGAAGTCACTATGGGGTCGCCCCAGTGTTTTTTGAAAACTCTGAACTCGCCCTGATCAGCAAATTCTGTGTTTTTTGAGACCTAGGGTCACCCTGAACTCGCCCTGAAGTAGAACTAGGTTTTTTGCTGGGGCGAGTTGAGGTAAAGAATAAACTGCCAAAGTGACATGAGCTCTGAAGTACTTAGCAGATAATTCTATTGTTTTTGAAATATAAATTCACGTAATACACAATTTTAGTTTAAAAATAACAAAAACAAATTTTATTTCTTTCTTATCTCAACAACACAACCTTTGGTGTTTTTTGAGAACCGAAAAACCCAGGTTTTTTTGACAATTCTTGGGGTTGTCAAGAAAACCTGGGTCAACCCTGGGTAAACTTCAACGAACAAACCTTATATACATTATTATAGAAGAAACGAAGAGCAATTAGTGAGGTTTTTGATTTATTTTAATTCCTAAATTTTTCATCAACTTTGGAATTTTTAATGTTGATAAATCCCTCTTCACGTAAGATTTCGATTCAAGCCAACAATATCGGTTCATAAAAGATTTAAAATAAAGTTACCGCGAATCCTCAACGGCGGATAATGCTTGAGAATGAACAAACTTTTTGTCGATTAATTTCGATTAAATCTCTGCAGCTAAAATCAAGGAAGTTTATCAACTGTTTACCGAGTAATTCTGAATAAAAACTTAAATATTTAATTGCAAAATCATGCGTTTCGCCCAGGTATGATAGTTGGCTCATCGTTTGAGCTTATAACTTGAATTATATTCAGTCACTCCATTCAAACAAAAGAGTTTTATTTTTTAAATTGTTTTCTTCATTTTCTTTTAAAAATATGTATTTAAGTTTCGTAGCACCAAACTAGTCTTGGCGATCCACGAACCCACCACTTAATTATGCAAGGAAGAAGCAATATTTGTGTTTAATGAAATACAACATGACTTGGAATGTGCAACAGGGAGTGAGCTTAGGAGATTTCACGAAAAGTTATTATTTTTCTGACAAAACAAATCAATTTTCATGAGCCAAATGGCTTTAACTACGAATATCCATGATCTGAGGGAAGGGGAGCGATCTTGAAACGTCATTACAGCAGAGAAAGAATCGTTATGTTTTGAAGTGCAATCCTATTATGGCATGGTAGATTTGGTAGTTCAAAGTCAGAACGATTGACAGCCATTACTTTGACAAGTTTGGATCACTACAGCTTCATCTACACAATTTATAAACCATTACAAAGACAAAGAAAAATCGATCGGAAATTGCATATCATTCGCGTCGATAGAAATCAAATTTCAGATCGCAATCTGAATTTACCAAGAAAAAACCCCATAAGGTATTAATTTGATATTATAAACTTCATGAACTTTGAACTTGGCATATATATTAGATCTCAATACTTTTTATGGCTCACTTTTTGTTAGAATAAATCCAGCATTAGTTAACATTTGAAAACAAATACCACAACATATTATTCCGCGATTTTTGTTTCATGTAGGTAATATTCTATCCCCTATATTAATAAACGATGGATAACAACGTGCTAGCATTTATACATTTGTTAACTTGCAATTCTTATTAAGAAATGTTTAATAGTCTGTGACGTATGTTAACGTACGGATAACATTAAAACTCAGTTCTTTGGTATATAATCGGTTTATTAATGAATCCTTGTAATGATTTAAATATGATTCAATTTAAATTCACTTAACTGAATGTGAAAAACTCAATTTATCTTCATTCTTATGAATCATATTTGTCCCATTTGAATGTTTTAAAAATGAATCATGAATTGCTCAGTAAACTGAATAACTATATAAGCGTCCTATTTACATTCACCATAAAAATGATTCGAATTCGAAGTAATGCTACCCGGGAAATTTGATCCAAACCGGTTTATAAATGAATTCAAATGTGAAGGTTTATTTCACTTCTGTGAATTATTTATAAATATTTCTAAAGGGACATGTTTGCTGGGAGTATACACTTCGTAGGGCAGTGCATGCATGTGACAAATGTATTAGAAAATCACCCCAATTTGATGAAGTGGTGAAGTTATCAAACGGACAAGTTGTCTATCCGTGTGCCAA